>PNEQ01089531.1:27296-74249 GCA_003012365.1 Medauroidea extradentata | reverse complement strand
AGCATGCCAAGGGCGTAGGAGCTTCAGTCACATGGTTTTTCTTTATACTTAACGTAATATTGATTTATCAGTCCTCCTTGCTCCGTCGCCATCTTGTTGGATTACTACTATTGATTGTGAAGGTCATAACAATTTAAGATACCCACTTCCTGATGTACTATCATATAAACAATTAATTTCTGAATTCATTATGTAATTGTTCCTGATTATTTACTATTAAATATTGTGTGCCGTCTAACCATAAGTTCTATCAGTTCCTTACTAGTGTTTGCTCCTTTAATATATGGAAACTAATAGCAATTAGTTAACCTTGGCCGGCACGAACCTACACTACACTACACCATCTTGTTTACCCTGAGAATTGTAAATCTAAACATTAGACCGATAACCTAAAATTGCTCTGTAACTTTATTTCAAATGTTTTTTACAATGTAATGTAACTTTTCGAGACAGCCGTATAAAGATATTAGCTAATTCACTAATCAAAAGCAAATGTCGTTAATTAACTAACGGACTACCGTCATGCTGTATGTTATCTCGCCCTTAAGAGGGCGTGGTACATAATTCAACGTTAAGAACATTAATCTATAACTTGATACCCCAAGGGAGGGAATCAACACAAAAGTAGGCTGAACTTTAGTTGCAGATCAAACATTTAGAGAATAAAAATGAGGAATTTGTCTTTTGAATTTATTAACGGCCGTAATGTATCCCATCACCACTTTTTTCTCTTAGGCCTTGAAATCAATAAAAATACAATAATTATAAATGACAATAAATAGCAAGACTAGAACACTCCAATATTTATAATAATTCTGAATATGAGAAGAAAAATATGTGAATAATTTTTACTCAACTTTAACTCCAACATAATAAGTACTACAATGGCTTCCTATAGCCCAAGTCTAAAAAACTGCTGTTGCCCAAACAATTACATCACATGACTTACTGTTGCCCCAGTTTAAACTGTTTATATCACATAGCTTACTGTAGCCCAAGTTTAAATTCATATCAAACAGCTGTTGCTCAAACATTTACATAACAAAGCTTAAGTTTAAATTCATATGAAACTGCAGCTGTTGCTAAAAAAACATAACAAAGCTTTCTGTCGCCCAAAAGGTTAAAAACACAAGACATTAATCACGGCTTCAGAAATGTGATAAGACCTACAAGATAATTTATGAATAATAGACTTATAGACATAATTTTTTCCAAATACACCTACGTAAGAAAACCTACATAAAATAGCCTTAGTACTTAACTTAAAACCAGCATAAATACAAGTTGAAAGCTTCACCATCTCTGATCTTCGCCAGTCCGCCGCACGCATTTATAGCGGGTCTTCCATCCACACATTTCCCGGTCAGCCAATAAGAATCCAGGAAGATGACACGTTTCTAGATGCTTCTTGGAGAGAGGGTAGGCAGGAAACGAATGCTTGCGCTTGCTGGTGGCAAACGGAGATACCACAATACAGGTTGGTAGCCCTGCAGCGCAGTATAGTAAGAAGCGATGACGTCGACTGTCACCAATCACACAACTTGGCACAATTCGAACTTCGCCTATCCTCGGGCGTCATCGGCAGTAGAATAGATGTCACAGCCACGGGGGTAACATAAGGTCTGAATGAGGGCGAGGGGAGTGAAACTAAGAGGGGGGAGAGGTAGCCACCAAATTGGCCAGCCACCATACTGATTTAACCTCAAAATTTCACATCAGACAGGAATTTTTAATGATAGATGAATGTATTATGCTCTTTAATAGATGTTTTAGGTTGAAAACTCTATATTTTAGCCCTGTGTACACACCTCCTAACCAATATTTCCTAAATTTTTTAATTAGTCGGCCATATTGATACCAGCCATGTCAAGCGTTTGTTTGGTTACAATTCCCGGCGACATGCTTCATCTGGATCCTTATAACATCTTTGGTCACAGCACACTTCCGCCAGCCATCTCCAATCCTGGTCATCGTCCACTGACGTCACTGGTAGCCAATCGTAGCAGTGTCGACCACAGCAGAGCACCGAGGTAATCGCTCGCGCCACAGTGTTGAGAGAGCTCGTAGAAGACATAGCCACTTCACTCGTCGCCGCATTCGCAGCCTTTGACCGCCGCTCACATACCACCAGGTGGGTGAAACTTATACCGCAGCTGGGCAGACAGGCAAGAACAACACTCCAACTTCCATACCGTGTAAGAGCGATAAATAAGTTTCGGAGATACGTAAATAACACGAGACGTCCGTCTCAAACTGTAGGTTTCTTGAAGCCAATTTGCGAAAATAAACAATCGTAATAATAGACAATCGATTTAGCCAACGTTTTAAACAAAACAGTTTCCAGTGTTATGAACTTCTGAGGCACAATTTCTGACGCCGGAACCTCGTGCATTTAACTGCGGCGCAAGAGATCACGCGTAACGAATTAGTAATTCTCGATAAATATTTACTCATGAGGTTGGCAGATACCGTTATCTAGGATTGTCAATTAGTATTTCATCAATATTGGCTTCGAAAAAAGCGTAGAAATCAATCGATGTTTTCAGCGTTTATTTAACTACCACGCACTTTTAACCCTGAGTTGTCTGCACGGGCGTTCATAAGCAGTTGAAACGTGCACGCAACAGATCCTACCAGAACGGGATTCATATTGAAAATGAGCGGGAAAACTACCCAAAAATACGGACGATGTCGTGTAGAATTGCCAAAAACCATCTGCGACTGGCCGTTTCAAACGCCACATTCCTAGCGCTCGTGTAGAATCGCCCTTATTAAATAATGTAGGAACTTGGACCAAAGCCCTTAAGACTTGCGTATTTTGAGAGTTAGTAGACCAGACGCGTGAGCCATACTGTAGCGTGGCACGGTAAGTATTTTATCGTGTATAACTATTAAATATGATTCCAATCCGTTTACCTACGGAAAGAAGACACACTACAAACTGTGTCCCAATGATTTAAAAAAATGCCGTCCGATTTTCAAAAACATTATTCCCAAGCTCATTAAAAGAGTAAAAATGGGGTTTTCACGTTGTTGTAGCTGAAAAAAAAAATCGATCGTATTCGTAAAACCATGCCATAGAAACCTGCATAGGACATTACCACAAACTTTCCAAAAATAAAATGACAGGGCCATCGCTTGAAGTCCCATTGGTAAACGGTTTCTACGAAAACATTGCGCGCTAGTTTAGTCCTCCGCGCCTAGAGGCGATGAGGTGTTTGACGGGCGTGTTATATTCGACTTATCGCCTTGCCGGTTTCCGTGCCTCAAACATAAAGAGAAAGCTACCGTCCACTAATTTTTAAGGTGCGAAGTAATCCCATGCTAACAGTTCAGATGTAACGTGATAGTTTCACGAGGTAGTAACAAGTAAACCTTATATCCGCATTTTACAATATTTTCAATGTAATAATATAAATAAAGAATAAATAGTAGAACTTTATGTAACGGTTGTATAAACCTATATATTATCTTGACGAATGTTCATTTACTAAGAAAATATTTTCCCTTCATTTTCCATTTTACAAAATACATAATATTTTAATATTTTGATCTGGTTGAGAACAGAAGTCTTGAAACGTATTTTCTTAAATTCCTTTTGTAAATATTTGTTTTCAATCGAACTATCTGTAGCATATTTGGACGCAAATATGTGTTAAAGACTGCGTATTTACAATCAACTGCAATTCACTTCCTTGCGAATAGTGTCTTCCAAATAAACGTTTAGATCACAATTTATCTTGTAAGTTTTGACTCTGTAGGGTTCCGTTTCACCCCACTCACTCGTTTCGAAATGTCGGCATGTTTCTTCCACTAACTTCCCCCAACCTTGTTCCACGAAACCGCCTCATGTAAAAACATGAGTTTGGATAAAACTTTACTGTGTTTTCCGTCTTGTTTCACGGCTCGTTGCTATTCGTTACCGACCCGCCCTCTTCGCCTTCAGCCCATTTCTTCTCGGCCCCGAGTCTTTTTCGGTCGAACTGTGTCTTGAGTAAGGGGTTTTGTTTTTGTTTGTTCAGTTCGAAGCTGTTTAACAATCATGGTAAATACTTCTATTTATTTCAAGGATGGGGTACTTTATTTAAGCTTTGGGAACGACATTGTACCAAAAGGTATGAATTATTAATGACGATACTACCCACTACTTAACTAGTTTGGTTTGCCTATCTACTGGACAACATAATCGATTACAGGGGATATAGGTCATTCGTGATAAAGTGAGCACTAAAGATTCAACCTTTGAAAAAAAAAACTCTCTGACAGTTACTACATATAATTTAACAGTAACAATAGTTACTTTACTCGCTGTACGGCCGGCAGCAAACAGTCGACTATAGCTCAGCGTATTTTTCTTGTTAATTGCAACAATACTGAAATAAAAACCACTGAATTCTACATATTTATGTTTTATAAACTTTTTTTTATTAAACTGATTATGTCTTTACCGACTGCAGAATTTACCTTATACGCGCAAACATCAAATAATGTGGCCAGAGAAGTTCGACATTTCCCATCATTTGCTATTACGCGCGGAAAGATACGAATATGCTGAAACTATTAATTTTAACTGGCGATACTGGATACCCTTACAGAAAACTCAATAGTGTGTATGTAGCATGAGACTTGTAATGTTTGTGTGAACATATGACTACTAACACTGACTAATGCTAAGCAACTACATACTCACTAGAAGTTTACTGTAATTAGTTCACGGCTACACTATATAGTGTTAATTTAAATATAATAGTGGGTGCCAGGAAGAATTACATGCAACAAAATTTTAAATATTTAATTATTAACTGACGTGGACTTCAGATTCAATGTGATCAAATGATTTAAAATGTAATGTGCAACAGCAAGCCTTACTGTAATAACTGTCATGTAATGTTTATTCCATAATAAATTCTACTTTTGATCGACTAGTTCAGTATAATGCTGACAGTATTAAAGCGGTAGTGAGAATGTTTCATGGTACACTATGGGTATTGTCTAACATACAGGTCTCCTAGTTACACACGTAAGCTGCCAAACTTTGTATGACCATACAAGCGTTAATATTTGTAGTTTCACCTACCGCACATCTCCTATGTTCTCACCAGCCTTCTCATATTGTCCACGGCTAGACCATCAGGTCTTATCTTCGTTAACCTTCCTCATACACAACACTCACGTGACTCCATTACCAATCTTACTTAAAAATAACTGCATAGAACAAATATTGTTATAAAATACCTCAAATCAAAAGTACAAATAGTAGGGGCTTGTAATGCTAAAATAACTAATAAATAAAACGAAAAAAATATGTCTCACACACTGACACATGGAGCATACAATAAAGTAAATACATAACTGAAAACACTGCTGGGTTTCAAATTATATAAACTTATTTGGCATGTAACGTTAATGTTCAATAGATCGTTACATGATATTATTTTACATATTTCAACAATGATGAGGGCTCAGTGAGTACAATTAATTATAACGTCACTTATACAGAAGCTTCAAAAAAATTTTTTAAGCTAACACGCAATCTTGAATCAGGTTGCTATCAAAACGTGAGTTTTTGTCTATTGGTATCAACAGGCAACAGAATGAGGGAGCCACAATAGTTAAATTCAGAAAAGCGTATTAATAACACTTTTATATATACGCACATTCACAATAATCATTGTAATGTTATAGTAAAGTCTCTGATTAATAAAATACGGTGAATTGAAAATAATTTAAGTGCCTTACACGCCAAACTTAACAATGTTGGTTTCATATTTCAATCACTTCGTGTCATGATCTATTAGTTAATATTCATTTTATTAAACAGAGTACTCGAATAATTAGCATTACTGTTATGATCTTCTATCAAATTTTCTGTAACTTCTATATATAAAATGAAGTGCCCCACTCATTCATTCACTCATCAACGCAAAAGCCCAAACCGCTTTACCTATAAACGTGAAATTTTCAACATAGCTTCCCCTAACGGCGTAGGCACCCACTAAGAAAGGATTTTTCGAAAATCGAAAATTAAATGGGTGAAAAGGGGCAAAACGTGTTTTCGCGAAATTCTCAATACCTCTCTAACCTGGTGACATATTGTTAATATTTTTACTTCATAACATTGCCTAAGTAAATGCGTATTTCGAAATTCGGAAATTAAGGGGGTGAAAAGCCGTTAAATGTGTTTTCGATAAATCCTCAGTTTCTCTTAAACAACTTAAGAGATCAAAGTTATCTTTGCATCAGAACGGTGCTCATCCAAATTTCTAAAAAACAGTTTTAGGATTTTTCAAAATTAGTCTTTGAAAACCGGTAAAAAAAATGAAACGTGTTTTCAATTAATCATCCGTATCTCCTGAACCATTTGAGATATCGAGGTAGTTTCTGCTTTAAAATTAAGCTTACGTAAATACCTAAAAACGGTTTTTCTTTCAGGATTCGTCAATATTCGTCCTTGAAAGCTGGTAAAAATAAATAAAACACGTTTCCATGTAATCATCCGTATCTCCCAAAGTATTTGAGATATCGAGGTGGTTTTTGCTTTAAAATGAAGCTTAGGTAAATATCTAAAAACGTAACTCGAAATTTAAGAGGGTGAAATGCTGGAAAATAAATTTTTTGGAGATAATGAAACTAACCTGACGAGAAATCGACATCCTCTTATCTTAAAAGTTTGCGTACGTAAATATATACAAACCAATTTAAGGTAAGTCGCAAATTAAAGATATACAGAGAATATAGTAACGCACTCCGTTAATACGTAATTTAAAGTTAGTTAAGTTTTGTATAGTACACGCGGGCGAAGCCGCAACGGGACAGTCAGACCGTCTATATATTGGCTTATTCTGTTTTACCCATTATTTCTCCTTCCATGGTTTTTGGATTATATGACTTTTGAGATAATTGTTATATCTACTTTCCTTATCTAGGATATTACTTACACTTCTCAAATTACTTTATTTTATGTACAGCATTCAAAAATACTTTAACTTCGGTAGACTCGTCTTATTTGTAATGATCATATAACCGCACAATCACTGCGGGATGACAAATTCTGCAGCATTTCCCCCCCCCCCCCTTTATGAAATAGTGTTTTCTTATACTTCTTCCTTTGAAGTCATATATTACTGAGGTAAAGTAAAAACTTAATAACCAAGCGTAACGTGTTTGATTCTAACCGCCAAGTAAATACCCATAGAAAATTATACGTATATGATTGTTTCCTTATTGAAAACCACTCTATCATGTACTGAGGACAAAAAACAATGTAAACGGCTACGAAATAAAATTGAGTAAAAAATTATAATTTAATTCCTTCTCAAAATACCAACACCCCATCTTCTTAATATTATTTGTTTACGTATTTTTCGTTATTTTCCTCGTACTTATTTTATTATTATTATTATTTGCAAATTCCAACTTGTGTCACAATGACGTATGTGTTTTTAAGTTATTCAGTGTATAATTCACACATTTACTTGGACCATTTAAGAAACAGAAAATGGGAAATAAGTATCTAATATGGTGTGATAAACCACATGGATTTAGCATGGTTAAAAATAACGACCGAATGTCCGAGTACAGTTTTTATGGCAAAGACGTTTAAAGGTAATTTTTGTATGACAAAGCCGAAGCCAACCTACACCGACTTAGAGGTAAGTTTAGCATTGTTTTTTTTTAATTGCACCTGATACCATGTAGTTGTCACATAGGTAAGTCTGTTCTTATCTGGCCTGTATTATAACTGAAGATTTGGAATGTGGATCACGTAAATTGCAGAAGTATGGTGACTGCGCTTAAATGTGGGGGGCAGTCTCAAAATCTAATTTAATTTTAAACTAAGTGGTAGAAAATTTTCACCTGTTTTTATAATCTCTAAGCGCGAACACAAGATAAAATTGTTACGGTGATATAGTGGAGCCACGTTTTTTTTTTTCTGGGATCCGTTATGTGACGAGTCTCGCAAATTCTAAAACTAGTTCAAGTATACTTTTATTTCAATAAGGGCAACGGCTGGAAACAGTGGTTAGGAAGCTCGCTTCCCTTAAAAGCAATCCACGTTCGATTTCCTAAGAAGTCAAGCAGTATTTTCGCGTGTGAGAAACGTCACAGACGATACCGTAGGTCGCCGGGTTTTCTCCGGGATCTCCGGTTTTCTTCTAACCATTCCGGCGCTGCTTGGGTGACATTAGGTTAAATTAATAATTTCGTTTTGAAAAGAAAATTAATATACAAAGCAAAACATAAAACCTTTATTCACTCGTGTTTTGCCAGTTTTCGAAATTATAGATCTAACACATTTTAGCTTTCGAAATGAAACGATTTCACGATGGCGCGTCAAAATATAACATTTGTTACTGAACCGTAACATTTTTAAAATGACAGAGTGCTCGCCCTCTGAAACGAAGTGAAGAGATTTTGGTCGGCGCTTAACGGCGAGTGTTTCAGCGTCGTGAAAAGTGGTATGAGATGAGTATGGGGCAACGCATATATTAAGGGCAGTGGAAACGGAATATCCCTGAGAAAAGTCCCTGACTTACGACATCGTCCAACCCGATTCTCGCATGTGAAAATTCGGGTTGACTCCATCCGTTATCGAAATCGATTATGTTAAACAACTAGAACATACTTTTCGCCGAAGACGTCCAAAGTAGGCTGCTTTTCCTCCCTTCCTTAATACCAACCTTAGAATACGCAGGAAAAAGCAGGAAAATTGTTTCAAAATTGAATTTTCGTTATTCCTTTTAAGGCTCATTTCAGTCGCATATTGAATTTTTATATTGATTGCTATTTTAAAATTCTGAAAAGAAAAATGTGAAATCGGCGACTATACCGCAAATTCCATTCACTTTGCGCTAAAGTACAAACATGGCAATTGAGTTAGTAACTTATAGTTAGGTCGCAATCTTTCGGGCAAATTATGAATATAAAAAAATTGCCACACAGATTGCGGCGTAATTATATGTTAACAGCTAAATCGCAAAGCCTGTACTGTAGCGGGAGGTAAACAGAATTTGCGGTATAATCGCATATTTAACATAATTCTTATTACTATCGCAAAAACGTGAAAAAATAATAAAATTAAATATGGCAACTGAAACTGAGCCTTAACGTGTAAGTATACTATATGCCTACATAAAACTATGTGTTAATGGCTTGCGTTAGTATAGTCTGTACACGTTTAGCTGAGCACTCCCTAAAATATATAATAACAAAAAACTGTATTTTATTTGGGCCAAAGATGTTATGAATTGAGAATTGTGAAATGTTTGCCCTAGTTTTTAGTTAGGAAGTTTTCATGTTAAAAATGTTATAGAAGATTGCAAGAGCTGAAATAATAATTATAGCAGTGCTGACTTTATCGTGAACAGACTATAATTTAATTTCGTTGTTATTTCATTGTAAGATTTATTTTTCGTAGCATGTGTTTACCCGAAGATTGCCGAAGTTCATCTCATTCGACTGATAAAGATTCATTTTCCCTATTACAGTTACGCGGGCCTTCTAACCACTACGCCAACAGTGACTCGCAAACCCAGACTGGAGATTTTCACTGTTTCACTGTTTGATCAGTGCAGTACAAGTGGAATTGATTCCTTTCATATCGATTTACGGTATTTCTTAAAAATCAGGGAATAGAGAGATTGTTTCACTTTTTTCACTTTGACAAGACATAGTTTATCGTTTCATTCAATTTCTGAAATCCATATGGCATTGTTCTGTTACTTGTATGACCTCTGTAATCGGTCTCGTAGACAAAAAAATTTTCTTTGACAGCTGCATCCCATTGAAAAACAGCAAATAAATAGGTTGGTTGCAAAATTTTAAGAAAAACTATTAAACTTATATCTATGGCCTGTCGTGTCTAATATTTTGATACATAAACTGAAACAGAGTTATCGAAAAGAAACGGATGCATCCAAGGTGGTAGCGATCAATGCAACTTAACATATTCCAGCTTGTTTACACGAGGTCAGGGACGATGCACTTTCTGGAAGCACCCACGACGACCCTCGGCGATCAGTCTTAGCCGAACGAGGGAACCTGCCGTGCCGACACCGGGCGATAAATCACGACCAAATAAAGTTGGAACACACCGCAGGTATTCATACACATGCCCCGTGGCTATTCGCCCGCCATAAAGCGATATTATTGCCATAGTTTATTGTCCATGAATAAGTCGTAACCGCCTACTGCGGAGGGGTCGTTCTTCTCGACAGGAATGTAGTGAAGGGTGGGGTTGAGGAGATCCATGATAGTGGGGGGTTGGTGAGTGGGAATATAGGTTCGCGTGCTGCCCAATAAAGACACTGGGTTCTTCTGTCGACCGCCGGCTGAATGAAGACTTCATGTTGTTGGGACAACCGAGACACAGCGCAGGCGAGCAGTTGATCTGTCTGTGGAAAAGGCCATACCTCCATTTTTTTTTACAAACTCACTTAATTGCATAAACGCACTCTAGTAATATCATTACATGTTCCCTGTGAAAGAGCGATTTATACATCGTATGTGTCCCGCTCAAATATTCAGAAGTCGTACGACAATCCGTAGTAAATGTCCACATGCAAAAAAAAAAAAAATGACAAGAATTGTATAAAAAAACTTCTCAAAATACAATGTTAAAAGTATATCATTTTGAATATGACATCAGTGGATTGGAAAATGCTTCAATTCCACGGCAATATTATGCCCTTCTCACGCGCGGCTGGGCAATATTTATGAAAGTCTAACTAGTAAACAATGTCACATATATGTTAAATAATTAGATTACCATTAAAGTTGATTGTGGAAATTATTTTCTTTCTCAGAATAAAATTTTTTTCTGGAAGAAAATGTTGTTCTAATTGAAGGAGCTTTGGTCTTTTCCAACAGACTGGTTCAGCAATGGAAAACGACGGTGACGAGAAATCCTCTCATTTGTTGATCAGATACGCAAGTCTCATGGGGAAAAATGTTTGCAACTAGTTCTCATTTGCTGACATCATTTTACTTCAAAGCTTCAGTCCCGATCAAGAGGTACAGTTAACAAAACGCATTATTTTCGACGTGCTGAAAGTAATGTTTTGTCACACACCCCTATTGCTAAAACCGTTTAAAGATCACATTGCTGCAGTTGTTTAAATTAGAAATTGTATCATCATCCTTGTATCTAAGCTAGTGCTGTTCGTTTCCGTAGCCAATGAACAAGATGGGTCTTAGCTCAGTTTGTTATAGAGTTCGGGACTGTTTTCGAGGTGCTCGAGATATCGAGATATGTACTTTCTGTGATAAAATTAGAAGACAATTTTACGGACGTATTTTATAGTGTTCGAGTCTGTACAGTGTCGGCAATGAGTAGCCTTCCTGAGCAACATGTTCACTGCAATGTACACTGACGTTGTCGAAACTCTTTATCATCGGAAGAATGCGTTTAACAATTTTAACTGTGTTCATAAGATGGGATTCATAGGGCAATTGCATACTAACTTGCTACAAAACTTCTCTATGCTTCTACAATTTACTCCTGAAGATCACTGACGATTCCGTTTGTAGCCAAGTTAGAATATGTTTTTCACCAACTTGTAGGGCACAGCCCGGGTTTTACATAAGCAGAAATTAATGAAATCGAAGTTATTAAATAACGAATCAGAGACTTGAAAAATCTGAAACGGATAAGGATTCCGTCACTGTATGTATTAAAAAAAATACTACTATCGGTATTCATTCATAGTAATTTTGGACAGCTCCAAGTAAAGAAAATCTTAACCATAATGCCGGGGATCGAAACTTGGTACTTCCTAATATGATTTTTTGTTACTACGCATCCGAATCAACGAATTAAAAGTAACGCGGCTGTAAGAATTTCCTTAAGGTTTTGTTGCATCAAGTTACATGTTTAATCCGCCAACTAAAAGCTAGTCGAGAAATATAAATTTTAACGTGAAAGATAGTTGTAGGTCTACAGCATTTAGGAAGGTTAACTGTCAACGGTTTGGAGACTAATTTCAACTAAAAATATTGTAATGAGTAACAACGTACATTAGTAGGAGCAGGTAGTTATTTTCCGACACTGTGTTTATGGCCAAACCAATATTACTTTTGGGTTTGTTAGGTGTGGAATGAGTTTTGTGTTTGCGTGAAATATGTTTAATATAGGTAAACATAAAATTGTAAACACAAGCATATTGCGTAACGAACCCAATTAAAATAATTGACATGATTGTCAAGATAATGGAGGAAAATTTTTAATAGGAACCAAAAAAAAAAAAAATGCTCGTAAAACCCCTTGGAAATGTTTTTAGGCTTGGTAAAGAAATATGTATACAGTAAATAATTTTATAAAAAAAATATTCAGTTTGTGAAACTATATCTTTCCAAGCATATCGAATATAACAGCTGTAAAAAAACCACACATAGATATATTCCAACTAGAAACGAGGTAACTCTCCGTAGGTCCTTTTTGAACAAAATCTTATTTTCCTTAAGAGGTAGTCTTCTAGCCCACGGGGACACTTTCCCATCGACTTTTTTCATTTAAGAAATTTCTCCTTCCAGCCCGTGTTCGTTTCGCGTTCGAGAACTTGTGAGCGCTGCTGTAGAAAAAAAAAATCCTCGCCCAGAGGGGGAGATCTCTGGCTGTGGACTGTGTCAAGACAAGGGGGGTGGTTGGGAGATGGTGAGCGCCTGACTCCAGATTGGAGAATTAATGTCGGAGAGGTCAGACGGGCATCCAACCCTCCCAGCATCCCAAGCCACAGTACCACATCTACCCTTCCTTCTCCTGTCCAACCGTTCTCCCGAACACACACACACACACATTCACATACAACCGTCTTTTAACGCAAGGACGGGAATCCAATCACCACATCCTAGCTGTTTTCCAACGACGAGGAGGGCAGTGAAAGGATTCTCCCGAACCCACGCGGCATCGTGGTTTAGGAGTGGGGGGGGGGGGGAAGTGCCATCGTTCGTTGTCGGAGCTTACCGAGATGCGAAGGGTGCGCGTGGGAAGGCACGAACCTCCTACTCTCGCCAGGAGAGGTTTCGTGTTCATGTTAACACGGACATCTTCGAGCTGCTACAGCAATTACACCGTAGTAACAATCCTCTTGAAATGAGCTCCTTGGAAACCAAGCTGCTGAAAGAATTGTTTTCAAGACCTACGAAAGCTTTTTTCTTGCAAAGTTGCACGCTTTACAAAGTATAGGCGGTTCGGGATAAAATGAGGACTCAAGAAAACCCTCCTAAAGTTCTATTTTCAGCAAATTTGTATCTTTCCCGGCGAAACGGCTAACAAAGGAACATGTCTAACATATCTGGACACGTCACTTAATGTTTGCGCGTGTGAAGTAAACTGTGCAGTCAGAATGAATCGATACAGTTTCATAAAATTAAACATTTATTATACAAAATACAGTTATGACGATTTTGGTTGAGTTTGTTTCTGTACTGTCGTATTTAAGTAGAAAAACACACGGAACTATATTGCGCAGTTGCGCTGCCAACCATACGAGCAGTAATGCAACTATAATTAATGTTGGATTATATGCAGGAACGGCTAGTGATATTTTTCAAAAGTTATATTTTCAGTGCTCACTTTATTCCGAACGACCTATAAAATGTTTGTAGTTATAAGAATTAATTTATAGTAACTGAGATTCCGAGATTTTTTGTATAATTGTACAGAATTTTAACTTTTATCATTTCGAATTTCCTACAAACGCGTTCGCAAAACGAGTCACTACATTGCAGTACATTTTCAAAGGGTCCCCTGTCTGTGCACACACATTTTTTGGAAACATCTTTAGAAGTTTATATGATATTTATTCCTCAATGTTGAGGTAATAATATTTGTATGGACATTACAGCTTCGTGTGGTAACTAACGCGTAAAATATATTATATAAATATATATATTATATAAATATATATATTATATAAATATATATATATTATATAAATATATTTATATATATTATATAAATATATATATTATATAAATATATATATTACATAAATATATATAAATATGATTAACGGTAGTTGAAACACGTTTTGTAATAGTACACTGATTCAGCTCACTGGATCTCACCAAAGATACAGCCATGCCAGTTCCTAGCTCGAAGTAATTGGCTCGTTGGCCAATTCACATCACAACTATGCCAGAAAAAAAATGCTCCCTTTGTATTTTTAAATATTTCCTCCCGATATAATTTACTGTACGTCAGTGTATTATCGAAATTGTATTCGTCAGGCGAGTAGGTGGGCTCATTGATTGGAAATGTATTTAAAAAAACTCATTAAGAAACCAATGTCAGCCAGGAAATTAAGCTCCCAAACGCGAGAAGAGGCGGACAAACAAGCTGCCGCCTATTAATTGACGGTTTATAGAAGACAGTGGAAAGTCGATGGACAGAAGAAGGAATATTTCATATCTCGTTCATGACTTTCTTGATACGCCTGGGAGTCAGTCAACATGTATAGCAACGCTAACCCGTAAGTATGTAAGGATGCATGCCAGAACGTCAAGCTTCACTGTAAAAAAACCTTTCTCAAATGTTGAGGACGTAATTAACCTTAACGTAGTATTGTAAAGCTACCATACTTCCGCCCGCGTTGTAAATACGCAAACTTTTAAGATGCTGCAAGTCTGGTAACTTCAGTATACATATAAATGTTTTCTAAAAAAGTTTAGGAGTGCTGCCATGGATGCCTGGGAAACAATTCTACCATACCTACTTTCTTAGCGCCCCTATACGCAAGTGTGGTAAATTTAAATTTTTTTAAGAGTATGTATCTTTGACACAAGCGTTGACGATCGTTGACATGAGCAGTAACCGGTAACCAAAGATGAGTTCTATTAATATGCCGGCTTATCAGGAAATCTGTTAGAAGAGTCCTTACTCCCACGTTTCCCTTGTTAAACGATGTCCATATTTTCGCCGAATACGCCCGAAGTAGACTTATCGATGGCTATAATACACCCCCACCTAATACCAACGTTACAGATCTCATCATGAATTAACGGAGAGAGATGTTTCAGAGTTGTCATGTTATTGAAATAATTTTCGCTATAACGCAAACATTGCAACATACTAATTAAAACAATTTGTTAATTGCATGCCTTTGTATATATGCGTGATTCAATTCCGTTGTAGTTCCACTGAAAAATTTATTTTTTCGTTGCTTAAGTTGTCCGTCGGAGGACGGAAACTATTACAATCTTCGATGAAAGATTTATGTCCCCTGTTCCAGTTACGAGGACCTACCACAGTTTGGCTGGTTGCCGTCATGGTAGACCTACACGCAGTGCTCAGTATTACAAACTTCTGTTTTTCACAAAGTAAAATTTAAAAAACGACAAAAAATTAAGATTAAACATCTTCACACATTCTAAAGTACGTTAAGACAAAACAAACTTCATGTATAGGAAGTCAGTAAATATGCCAATAATGACATAAAAGATCCTCCCCTCAAGAGTTAAATTTGACTGTTCTATGGAGGGAAAATTGCTGGCATGTTAGCATTGGCTATAGGTAGTGGAAGAAATATCTAGCGAGTTCGATGATCTGCATGTTAGAATGTACTGTCGTAAGTATACTCGAGCCCCGAATACATATTTGCCCACATTGGAACAGCAGAAAATGAACGATTAGAAGGGGTTTGAGTATGAATCTTACAGTGGATACTAACTTTCGGGTAAATAAACTCTTAGAATTTTCCTTTCCCAAATTACAGATCCGGTCCGGCCACATTAACCTCGGCAGATTGTGCACCAGCACACATTTATTAATACATTTCTACTACAATCCTGTAAGAAATTACAAATAATTGGCAGTGTGTGTATATATTTAGGTTACTTACATATACAATCTGAAGTAACATGTAAATTTTTATTGTTTTTTTTATTATTTCTCACATGTAAACGATTCAGTAGGCTGAACCTATATCACTAGAGTCAGCGAAGATAAATTCTCGATTATGTTTGTGCATGAACGCATGGAAATTCCAATTTTAGTGCATGTTCATAGTAACATTTTACGTAAGGAAATTTAAATTATATCAGTATTTCATTCATTGTTTCATACATTTTATGTAGCTTTTGAGAATCTAGTCACTTTTCGCGCCCAAGGTTTGATTTGAAAATATTGTTTTTAAAGCAACATAATTTTCATAGTTAAGGTCCCATACAATTTTGTCACAAATGTATCATAATTTTAACCTGATTTTTGTAGCAATTAACCTTATAGTTTTCCAGATTTTTGCATCCAAGGTATCTCTAATTTGGTTCTGAAAATCAACCAAACTGAAACAAAGTAATTGTTTTCCCGCGAACTAACGGTGCATAATTTCACAAAATGTCTAATTATTCTGCATCGTACGAATGATTTTACGCTTGAATTTTTTCAAAGCATTTTGTTAAAAGAGTTTCGAGTTCTTTTTTGCAACAATATGAAAAAAAAAAAAAAAAAACCTACCTAGCATGTTCTTAATTGCGAGTCGACGCGGCGTTTTGGGGCCTGACACACGGTGTTAGTTCGCGCGTGATTTGCCACGTAGAGGACGCAAGCAGATATGTGGAACGTGTTTGACTACACTCGTGGAACTCGGAGGGACATTGCCCCACCCCATTCCCCCTCTTTCACACACCCACACACCCCTGCGCCAACCAGCACGTGTATTGGCACGGTTCACAAATAAAAAAAAAATTGCGAGTGTGCAGTGGCCCAGACCAGCACGAAGAACATGTAGCAATAGGCCACCCATCCTACCCTCCTTTTCACAAATTCATCCCTCACAATCCTACCGATATATGATTCACGAACACCCCTCCCCCGTACTCTTCTCTTTCCCCCATCCCCTGCACCGGACTTGGGAACAAATGCCTCTATTATTCATAGCCTTTTATTTGCTTATTTATCTGTTGGCGGGTTCGGCTCTTGCTTCCTATTTTTCTAACCGCAACAGATACAGCAGATGTGAATGTGTGTTTTCTTTCTTTTCTTTTTTTCACTTTTGTTTATATTTTACACTCTTCTTCCAAACTCAACAATTCAGTTCACGTTTCCCGGTTCAAACAGCACTACTTCCAGTAACAGACTGATCATCGTGTCGCGTCTCAGTGATAAAATACTGGGCTCGCATTCAAAAGGGCCCGGGTTCGGTTCCCCTTCTGGCTATCCTTTTTTCGGTTTTCCATGATTTTAAAAAATGACTGCGGGTGAAAACTAAGATGGTTCGTTTCATTAAGACCATTGCCGATTCCTTCCCCGTTTCCTCTCTGTCTCAGTCTTTGGTTCCGTCTCTAATGAGATTGCTGTCAACACCACGTTATGTCACACAACATTTCTTCAGTTTTAAGGCCGTCGCTTTCCGGCCGCTTCAAATGTGCGGCTAAAAATAGTTTTTTTTACGAAACTATTCCACATGGGCCCACTGAGCCAATGTACAAAAAAAAAACGGAATGTCACCGTTAAGACACGAAGCTCATTAAAACACTTGTTTCGATATCCGTCGTAAATGTGCTGAGACTTGGTGACATGTGAAGTAATCAAAATGTTATTTCTGCTCGGAGTAGATTTCCAAATTCGTCCCGTCAGATTTGGTTGTCTACTTTCTCGCGATACTCCCAACTCATTTCCTGTTTGGTTTCGTAGACACTCCAACCCAGTAGTTTCAACTGATGCATTCTACATGCACAGAGGAACTCTTTGGTACCATTGCTTAGCTACAACCTGTCGAATAATCAGGACATTTCGCAGGTTAACCAACAGATTGTACTTTGCATGTTCGTGCCTCAGATGTTTATACATTGGTAGCTGCGACTGTGAACAACCTGCTTCATCTCAGACCAAGTAGAACGCGATGGGATCCTGTCAATTATTCATTTGCTACTTGCTGATAACTTACCCGACATATGTCTTAAAATTCTATAAAAATGCAGAGTAAATATCAATGACTTTGGATTTGAGCTCGTCCTAATATAACTAAACAAAAATTTTCAGTCTCTAACATTATATAAATTTGACAAAGTTTTATGGAGACAGATGATGGAATGTTACAGAACGGACCGTTTAGATGCAAGACGACTTTGTAAAACACGGCGTCACGTACGTGGCCCAGTTAGGGTCTCAGTGCTTTTCGACCTCTTTTGTCTTCATATCTTTAGGAAAGATACGAGGGTTGTTGTGTGTGTGTGTGTGTGTGTTATGTAAGGTAACTAGGATTTACGTCTCGTCGACAGCGAGATCATAAGAGACGGTGACACACTACTTGGCAAGATTACAGGACCTGGGAGAGGCGTCGGCAATAGCCTTTGTTAAGGAACCATCCCAGCATTCGCCCTGAGCGATTTCGGGAAACCATGGAAAACAGAAAACAGGATGGCTGGAGCCAGGGACCGAACCCGAGTCCTCCCGATTACGAGCCCAGTGTTACCGTTTGTGACCGATTTTATGGAACAGTTTTTTTTTCAAATGCTATAAGCAAACATTTCCCGAAGTGATGCATTTTGGATTAACTAACTGTAATGCAAAAGTTCCGTGGATTTATAATGCAGAGCTAGAGTGAGTGAGAGAGTTTGGAGAGAGGTTTTCAGCGCTGGTGAGGGGTGACATGAGGTGAATATGGAGCAGTGCCGAATAAAAAAAGGGGGGGGGGAGCAGGGTATCCCCGAGAAAAACCGCCCACCATCTGCATCGTCCGACACGATTCCCACATGCGAAAATCAGGGGACTGACCCCGTCGGGAATCGAACCCGTATCGCCGTGGGGGAAGGCGAATGGTCTGACCATTCGGCCACTGCGGCCCCTCATAGTCACTGGTAGGTATTTTTAACTATCATTACCTTGGCACACTTAATGAATGACGCTCTGCACAATGACATCCTGCAAATTACCATGAAGCTGAGCTGCAAATGCGTAAGTACGACAATGTAACAGTTGGTTTAAAAATTCGTATCCCCAAAAACTAGTAGGCCTACATCTAAACATACCCTTGTAATGTCTGCGTGATATACAGTAGGCGTGTGATACAAGTTCCGCGGAATGCCTGCCCTGTAGGCACACGGTACTGTTTTATGACGACGCCCGACGTCTAATTGAAGTTTCTTCAGATATCCGGTCTTCTTTAAATATTGTTTGCTAGTTGCATGGCATATCGGCCCTTTAAACTTGTTGCAATTATCCTGTGACATCCTGTATCACATCATAAAATCATAAAATTTTGAGCCTCTTGTAACTGTATGCAATCACTTACATCAAAATAATATATTTTTACTTATATATTATGCATTATAATAGTTGACAGTAAACTTTAAAACAATTTTCATTTTATATGTAGTTAAATGGTCTATGAAAACAGCAATTGGTTCAATTTAAATAAAACAACGGAAAAGAGGCTATGCCCAGCTTAAGGAATCATTAACCGATTTCAGGATTAACTCTACCTCGTGCATTACAGCCTGCGATCAATGTTCGATTTCCGGCGTGGTCTGTCTCCGGAATTTTGCATGTGGGAATCGTGCCGGACGATGCCGCTCGACGGTGGGTTTTCTCAGGGATCTCCCATTCCTTCCGGCCCTGCTCCAAACTTACAACCCTCAGCAACGTTAAATACCAAGATAATAAGTACTGACCAAAATCTCTACACTTCTTCACTATGATTCTTGTGACTATAACACCGTCTAAGTGAAAGGGATTGTAAGTTCCTCTTCTGTGACACAAATTCAAGAATGAGAGTGTGATATTTTTCATCATGAATCGCGTCGCTGCAGGGCACGCACTTGCAAACCTACAGCGGCGAAACGGGGCTCGGATGATTGCGACCGAGCCGAACTCAGCTGGCCGCGTGTGTTGTAACATTTCGGGCGAGAGCTGAATGAAGTTACCAGAGTGGACACAGGTCTGCTTCATGTGCGTGTGTGGGAGGGTGTGACAGAAATAAAGAGAGAGAGAGATAAAAAGCAGGGGTCGAACATTTATTTGCCATCCGACGTTCATTTGCGGGAACCAAACACAGACGCGGATGCTGTGACGTGTCCAGAGTTGTTGCAGATTGGAAAGAGTTGGCGAAATTTTTTTTTCTAAAAAAAATGTGATTGGGGGAGGGGTGCCCCAGGAGACCTTAATCGGTTTCCTTGCTGCTCTGTCTCGCCGACCGCCTGGCGGTAATTGAACAGACATTCCCCTCCCGGGTGCTTTTTCCATCCTCCCTCCCCTTTTCCTCAACTTCTACCGGCACCATACCCTGGGGCAAAACGAAACCACCCCGCTCTACCCCTTTAACGGTGTCCATCCGGGGCTGCGGTTAGGCACCGCAACGCGTTAGCGACCGTCCTCTGCCCCCACCTCTTATCACCTGACCCCATCCTCCAATCCCAGCCCAGCTGCATTATCTTCTGTCTGCAGCCTGTCTGGCCACCCTAACCCCTTGCCCTGCCTGTTCACGGCATCTGTCTAGGGGGCAATCGAGAAAAAAAAACAATGAATGGACGAATTCTCTCGCTTTTCATCTACATATAGGAAAAGAGGAAAATCCAGAGGTGTTGTCCTGCGTAAGACAAAAGGCTCAATAAAAGTTAGCAATCAGTATAAATGAGTGATTTGATGCTGCTGTGCAAGAAGAAATCTTCGACTTTTAATATAAAGGTAATGTTTTCATTACGCTATCTAAAAATTATAACAAAACGTGAAAAACAATATTTAATGCGAAATAAATGTCCAATGAATTTTAATTAATTTACGATATTTTGACTAAAGCAATGAGTGAACGACATTGTTATGTGGAGTACATAACATAAAAGAGCAAAAAATTTTTAATAAATAATTTTGTAATGTTCTGTATCCAGAATGACAAATACTATGTAGTGTCTTATGCACGGCAGTAAAGGTTTTTTTTTTCGAATTAAAAAATGCCTAAATTAGACTTTTTGGTTATTTTATTAGACTGGTTTCACAAAAGTGTAATTACTCTTCTACAGTAAATGACTCGTGTATAGCCCTTCGTGAAAATTCACAGGTTTTTTCGCCTAATGGCACTATCGGCATTAAATATCAGACACCCATACTTCATTATATTTTCGAACAAGAGGATGCATTTGGACAAACTACTTGAAACCTGACATATGAAACCTATTTTCGCATGTAGGAAACGTGGTGGAAGCTGCCGTTGGCAAAGGTTTTTTTCGGAGTTACTTTATTACCCCTGCTATTGCATTCTATTCCTACTTCGCACTCATCTCAACCCTTATTACCAACGCTCATGATCACGCTCTCAAGAGTTAGTGGGTGGTGGTGAATTTTTTTTTTCAGTCTGAGGCACGGAAATGGGGACGGCGATAATTCGAATAAAACACGTCCGTCAAACACCTCATTGTCTCAAGGCGCAAAGAACTAAACTAGTGTGCCGTTTTCTCGTAGGCTGTGTTTTTCAATGGGACTTCAAACGATGACCCTGTTATTTTATTTGTGGAAAGTATGTGGTAAATTCCGATGCAGGTTTCTATGATATTGTTTTACGATTACGGTAGATATATACTCAGCTACAGCAACGTGAAAAAGTCATTTTCAGGCGAAGCGGCAAGTGGTGAACAAGTAAGAGTAGGCCTTAGAGCGTACGGTCGATTGTTGTGGTAGTAGTTCAATACTAATTAGATATGTAACAGAATATTGTTATTGCATGTCGTGTAAAAAGCCAAGGAATTGAACTAAAGACGCCTTTGCCTCCAGTACACTGAACGAAGTGCTATAGAAATGTAATTTTTAAGAGTTTTCACTATTAACTTTTCTAATGACATACCATAGGACTAAAGTAAAATAGTGGCGTCTTTAGATAAGTATTTTACCTTTTCTGGAAGGAAACTACGTTCCCAGAACAAGTATGTACGGATATATATGCATGTACTCCCAAACATTGATTTTACAGAAAACATCTTGCTGGAGACTCCTCTTAAGGGCGCCGCCTACCTGCGCGTGTCTCAAAATCGACGGAGCAGTAAGGTCGACCTTGAAGTGCGCATCAAATCCCGCGTCGCCTCGAGCCAAGCACCGATTAGCGTGAAAGTCTCCCGCCGAACGGTATTTACTATGTGACACTAAGCGGTGACCATATACTTTAATTGGTTGAAAGTCTGCAACGAAGTTCAGTGCAAGTCGCAATCTGAGTTTCACATAAGTTGCATCCGGTTAGTGTATTTAGAAGTACGGAAGTCTGAAAAGTCAGTTTATTGCCATGTTGGAGGGCTTAGAAACTGTGTTTTTAATGAGCGTGGCTTCTTTACAATGAGGTTCCGACCTTGTCTGATGTTCCTTCCTTTTCGTACGTTGGCACAACGGACACGTGAAATATTTTCGTAGAAAAAACCTGTTTACGAACACACTGCAACACATTTGAAGCGTGGGGTAGGCGGCCGCCTTAAGCGCTGGCTCATTTCCTACAATTGAAAAGAAAACTGTAAGTTAGTTATCAATTCGCAATTGGCTCACGACTAAATTGAATCGCCAAAACAACTAATAACCAAATAAATACAGTGAAGCAGAGAACTGCCACATTAAATTGTTTGACGATTCGCTTGTTAGATATTTTTCTTACACAGTTTATGAAAATTACTATGTACTGTAGGCTACATTTGTAAGTTTTAATACGGTTTATGAAAGGCGCATCACAATCAACGTTAAATTCTTACAAATTCACATACGGAATGTGTCTCAATTCCCATTACACAATGTAAGGTATTATATAGGGATCAAGAACGGTTACGTTTTGCATTTGAACTTATCTGTGGAAACGTACAGTTTCTCCGCGACAAACAAAAGACTATCTTAATACATGCTGACATCTCCCTCTTACGCTATGGCACTGTGCGTGTTTTTCCTTACGGGTCAAATTACAGTAAGGGCTCGATGTGAGGAATAGTGACTACAAGCATACACTTATCCTAACGTATATGCTATGGTCCGCGCGATCATTATATTTTAAAGTCCAAGATCCACTGCAGCAATACCTCATTCCACTGATTCCTCAAGGCTCCCATAAATAGGGGCCTGAAAAATTCGGTTTAACTTTCGGACACAAGCTAGGACTTAAACAACAGTAGAATTGAGCGACTTTATCAATTGGCTGTTGTCTTAGTTGACACCTCTCAGTATGCGCTGAGCCAATAAATTGGCAGGCCCAGTCATGTGATATCACTGTCAGTGCGCAGACAATTATCAGCTAATGTCTACTCGAGTCCAGAGATATTCTTAGAGGTTAGCCTTCAGGTCAGTAAACATGTGAATATTTTCCGGTCTCTACTCATAAATGAAGCCCTTCGTGTGATCCCAAAACGGTGTCGATTCAGGAAAACGTTCAGCCCAAGAAATCGGGCCACCTCGCTCTATCCACTGTTGCCAATTGTCACTCGAGATGACCTCGCACTGCAAGATAAAACTGAATTGGAGCACCAGAGTGTTGAAATCATTTGTTTCGATGAGCATGCAGTGGCACGTCTTCCAAAGTCCCAGGCGGAACGTGTTCAAGGAAAATCAAGTACGATGTATCCGTGAGAGTACGTGGAAGAAAGTAGGGCACAATAACATGTCCGTCCATTAACTACGGCTATAAGCTGATGCCGTATTGTATCTGTAAACACAGTAGAGAAAAAATAACAAGTGTAGCAGAAGTGGAAGAAGTCAACAGATGAAGTAGCACCGTGTTTCCCTGAGAAACTGTTCATTTCCACACATAAGTTCCTATGCAAAACGTACCCGTCTTGGTACCCACTAACAGCTTTAATTGTGTAATAGGCGTTTATAAACACGGTGTGTATACAAACTTTCTTGACTAAGAACTTTCTGTAGTATGTAGTAACCCAGGAAGACGTTTCACCCGATATATTAAGTTCCTCTGGAATTTATAATTTCACAATAAAAATTGTTATTTATTTTTACCACTTGTTTAACTGTTTCAGAAATAAAGCTTGAATTTTTTTAAATCACAGGTTCCTTAAAACTAAGGAATTAATAAGACCTAAATATACGTTTTTGTTTATAATAACACACATATCGCGACGAAAAAAAAAAAAAAAAGCAAACTATACGACTCATTAATTCGAAAATGTTGCAACGTGAAACTGACTGTCCATTGTGTTTCAGTTCTGGCGCAGAAATGACAGTGAGTTAATATTTGAAGCAAATACACTCTGAGCAGTATCTCTAGCCGGTATGTAACAATGCATATTTGAATTATAGTTGGATATCAGTTTGGGAGGTGAAGTATAGCAACTAGTAGTAATGCTGAATGAAATCACATATTTGGTTTGACTGCTACAGAACCATAATATAAGAAGTACAAGGGAAACTTATTTTTTCTGTCATCAGGAATGAAATCAGAAAATGTTATAATTTGTTTAGCGTGCATTTTCATCAATGGTAATACTAGCAACATTGCACTTTTGGTGCGCGGCTGAAAGTAGTTTATTTTATATCTAAAATATAGTACTAATTGCAGAAAACATTTTATCTTTATTAACTATGACTGCAAATTTTCTTTCTGCTTTTATTGCTTTTGAGACTGTGTCGAACTATAATATTTTAATACCCAAACTATTATTAATATTTAAACATAAATTAAGTTTTCGATGACGAAAATTTCAAACAAATCAATTGCATGTTGTTGTTAAACATTTAACATGGATTTGCGCAACGAGCTTCGCTACAGAGGATAGTTATAGGGATAAATAAACTAAGTGACTAAGAACGGTGCTATATTAATTTGAAGGTGAGCGGAAGTTGAACTGTAATGGATTACATATAGGACTAAACGCATCTTACGTCCTCTCCTTGTTCATGATGCCAAAGGTTGTGAGGCAGTAGTCGACTAGCGGCAAGCGGCACGTCTAGGGACTCGAACCTGCGACCCTCGCGTCAAGCACGACGAGCGATTGGAGGCCCATCTTGTCTTCTAGGTGACTGTAATGAGACAGGCCTCGTTTTACTCGCTACAATGCTCTATATTACAGTTTAGTTCACCTTAATTGAACAGTGTTTGGTAAATGAGCGTGTGTTGTTGCTCTGATGTAACGCCGGCCTTCATACATGTTCACGTTTCGGCCACGGTGGCTCTCAGAACCATGTTAAAAATTATTATAATATTGTAATAAAGTTATAGATACTGAGCGTGTTACTAGATTGTATACTGTAATGGACGACTTGAAGTACACACCCCCTGACGTCACCGCAGGGGAAAAGTACTGTGGAAAACAAAGCTTGTTTACAAACATGCTGATTTGTTAGTTGGTAATGGCAGAAAGCAATCATGTTGCGCATTCATAGATTTGCACACAAGGGTAAAAAATATTAGTTTCAATTTCATGGTTAAGATACGCAAATACATAAGATTAATGCCTACCTGAAAAAACGGCAAATTCCAAACAAATAATAAATTTTCTTGAGGTACATCTCATCCGGGATATGTGAAGCCAAACAGCTAAATTAAGGTTATGTTCGGCTGCGGTATCCATGGAGATAGGAATTGTTTCCCACATCTGACTGAAGCTCCGCCTCTTTTCAAGTCGTCCATTACGTATGCTGTATAAGGTGCATAAAGGATGACAAAAAATTTAAAATAGTATTTCTTTAATTTTTTTAAGTTATTTTAATTTTGAAGTCGGTGCTCATAGTTATTACGGAAGTGAAATAAATATATGCCAACCATGCTTCGAAATTCACAGTGAATATTATATTACACATATAAACGTTAGGTTAGTTTAATTGTTTTTGCAGACCCGTGCACTCTAAAAAAAACTTCGACTTAAAAGTATTGGAGTACTTTGGAATGAATCAAGTAACGTGGTAAATCTAAAAGCAAACAAACAATAAATGAAAATTTTAGTGCATTACGGAAAAAATTTTTCTTTATCAACACATTTTTTTCCTGTACACTTTGCACATTATGCATATAGTCTTTTCTTTTAGTATGTCATTGCTTGACACTATTTTCTAAGTGTTATAAACTGTACTTTGACCTGAAGAAATGATGCCTTTTCACGCAAGGATATAGGAGAATTTAATTCGGGACAAGTCTTAAAAGGGTACATACTGAATACGTTATTAGAAATATGGCTTGCCAATATTACAGCTGTGATTCCTTTAACGATCCTCGACACAGGCTCTCGCATGATCAATCACCCAACATAATGCAGGGAGTAAAAACAACTTAAGAAGAGAAAATAAGAGTGAAGAGCTGGAGTAGACGCGAGGAAGTATTTTGGGAATTGGCTGAATGATAGCCCATTGCGACGGAAGTAGCAGAGAATAAATGTTCTTCTCTTGTACTTATCCCGAGGGGCATGAGGATGGAACGATGCCGGATATAACAGCTTTTAACTCCTCAGTAAAGATAGATTGCATAAGATAACACAACAGCTTTCAACCTATCTACACCGGTACTGACGAACCATGCTGCCTTTCCCTCAGCATCCAAATGTTTGACAGAACGCCATGAGCAACTCTTTACAGTAGTGCTTAAGTATACGTCTGGCTGTAAGTGTTTGATTCTACTCTCGGTACAAACGTACTACCGTATTACCTTCAAAATCCAATAATACTTTGTATTATAAATGGGCCACCCCAGTGTTACGTATGCGACTTTCGGAGTCCATCTTCTGTGTTTGTGTGTATTTTATTAATTGTTGTTTCTTCGTTCAAAGTGTGATTTATGAACACTTCGGGCCTTTTTTTAAAATAAAACTGAATGTTTGAAATAGAGTTAATTAATTGCTAAGTATTTTTTTTTAGGTTGTTTCGTTTTGGTTACGTGTGTGACTCGGAGATTTGGATATATGTTACATTTTTATCAGTGTTTCAGTTTTTCTGTGAATTTTTAGTAGTAAAAATGATACTCATGTATCACTGTAAATTGACTAACATACACCCTAATGTGAAAAACTTGGTTTACATAGTACAGTCACAATAAAATCATAAATTGATGTTACGTGTGTGACAAACATACGTTACGTGTGTGATCAAAGCCAATTAGCAAAATTTTCCTCCATTACTTTAACTAAGTTCTCATGAATAAAGCATACATTTATTTGGAAAGTTTGAATGTATCATCTGATATTAGTTCATCTCTAAAAAAATTTTATAGTGATCATTATGTAGGCTGCATCGTACTAATTTACTTGATCTGTACATATGACAAATAAACAAAATACATAGAAATGTTATTCAATGACTTTGTAGCAATAAATTTAAAAATTATCTGTCTTAAACATTTCACAAGAATTTTATCAAGTATAAGACTTAAGTAACAGCACTTTAAAAATCAAAAAAATTAAATCCCTTCCCTTACTTCCAACACAATAAACTAAAACAATTGTAGTTTCCCTCCAAAATTAAAATTTATGTATTTGTGGGAATGAAACATTATTACATTTCTGAAATTAAATATGAATGATTCGTTAACGACATTTAACTTAATTTTGATGATGAAATTAGTTGTTAAACTTAACAATGTCAATATGTAAAATGTGTTTCATTTTTTTTTTTTTTAATATATTTATGCTGTGGACCTTCGCACTAAACTAGACATTTACGTTCTTAACAAAAGTTACACGAAAATAATATAAAATAAAATTAACGGCATGTGTGACAGACGTAACGTCACACACGTAACAATTTTTGTTACGTGTGTGACGATTTAATTAATTTAATCAAATAAAATGTTGATAACTGATCATAATTGAATTTTGAAAATACCGTCGTTATGTGGAACTTGCTTTGAAAATAAATTCTCAATATGTTCTTATTTACAGTCATTTTGTTACATATTTTTTTTTTTACTTTTTGTTACGTGTGTGACACTGTATTTATACTACTTTGGTTTATACGTTACAATTAGCACATATTCAGAATTTAGATTTTACAAACATTATATCATGATAGTACCGAGGTAATGTTACTGACTAATGAGTATTAAATTCATATGCAAAGGTACTCAGCCAAGTTTGAAGGCTTTCAAAGTAAAGGTGTGTGCAAGTCAGTATTATACTAGTATCAAACCATTAATCAATTTGGTTAAAAATAACAACTTTGACAATAAATAAGCTAAAATGTATTGCTAATACAAAAAGGATAACCCTTTAGCTACAATTCGAGTACAGAATCATTGAGATTAAATTACTTTTAATTATTGCATACTCAGGACCACTTTTCCTGGAATGACATAAATGTATATTTTAATAATATCCAAATTAACCATAGAATGTAAACAAGAATGGGACAGCAAACATAGTTCGTCATTTCTACTGTTTCTCTTTGTTATTTTTTTCTTAGCCTTAAAAGATAGCGGATATCTTAAAACGGTCGTACAGTTATGTTATAATTAGATAAAATATGTATTGTAATTATTATATACAAGTATTATATAATTCTAGCTTGTTAGGTGATGAATGTAGATCTATTTTTAGTTGAAACCATTGTGCTTTATTGTTTCGCACAATGCCGAGCGAGGTGGTGCAACGGTTACATTCCGGAAAACCCGTGTTCGATTCCCGGCTCCGGCCATCCTGATTTTGGCTTTCCGTGGTTTCTCAAATCACTCCAGGCGAATGTAAGGATGGTTCCTTAACAAAGGCCATGACCAATTCATCTCCCAGTTCCTGCCATTGCATCAAGTTGGTAGTTGCCGTCTCTAATGACCTCGCTGTCGACGAGACGTAAAACCCACATATCTCACGTTACCCTGTCTTGCCAAAAATGTGTCAAAATTAACAAATGTACTTTCGACAAAAATGTGAGACTGTTTCACGACGATGTTCTATTTCAGACTCGGTAAATAATTCTTGCAGCAATAAAACAAATGAGGCAAAAAGCAGTTGTCTATTTCCATATTTTTCATATTGGGAATCTGGTATATTTGTGCTGTCTTCTGTGTCTGGGTGTTGTTGTCACGATATTCTACTGAATTCTGTCTCCAGAATTCTTTGTTGTCTATAGTAACAATTAAAAAAATTGACAAATCCTTTGGGATTGTTTTTTTTTTCGTGTGCGTTATATATATATATATATATATATATATATATATATATATATATATTTATATATATATTCTTTTTCTTGTTCATTTTTCGTTATTTGTCATCCAACACAGGTTTGATCAGCAAAAACATGAGCAATGGCGTACGTCCACAAACCAATAAATTCTAAAGGAAACCATGACGTCATCCGAGGCCGACTAGGCGAGACGATTCTGCTTCTGTAGTTTAGGGATGAGTCGACAACGCAACACTCTGTCCTGAACACAGGCAGGCAACTGTAAATATTGACCTCCACGGCACGGAATCGAACCCGGGACCCTTGGCTCACCAACCAGGAACTCTTACGACAATTATCTTTCATTATTTCAAACAATTGCAAATAACTCCAATACTATTTTAACCAAATGCTTTGAAAAAATTTGAGACTGTGTACTGTCATACGATACACAATTTTGCCAGGGCGTTTTTTTAAATACTGTACAATTTGCTAACAAAAAATTATTTTGCTTCATTTTTGCTAACCTGGACAACAAAATATGTGATATTTCAGGGGAAAGAATCTAAATATCCTTTTGGTGTATTGCATACAGAAAAATTCAGTTACAAACGATGATATATAAGTGTTAAAACTAAAAAATCAACGAACTACAAGGAAATATGAACTTTGCTCTACTTTGCCTGTAGGATGTTCCTGTCTGTACGCACATGTGTGTGACATTCCCTCCTCCCTTGATCATCACCTGATACTTGATTGCAGTTCTATGACGCGCCCTCTCAGCCACTGGACTGGCGCCTCGGAGCGCGCGCTATTCAAATATTAGCACTAGTGTCAGTCCCTGGACCTTTCCAGGGTGCTATTTCCGGACAAATGTTCTCCAACAAATAATGTTTCTTTTCAAGTTGTCTACCACCCGTGATTTACGACCGTTCATTCCCGAACAACCTGTATACACGTAAACCAAGTTGTAAATATTGTAATAAATAATACGTACGTATCCCTGTCTGTGGTCTGGGTCTGATAAATACACTCGAGACCTCGTTGTATGCTCGGTTTAAGTGCTCGGCTGGACAAGACGATTACTGCAGCGGTGACGTCGCACAGATGAATGAACCACAGATAGACTGTAATAAATTGACGTTTGATCAGCTAATGGAGGGCGACAGTGAAGAATTGACTTCCTCCACCTCTCTCGTCTCTGGCGGTTGGAAGGCCGCTGCAAACCCATGTTCTGAGGGAAGGGTGGTTGGATGTATTGTGGAATGGAACCATGGATGAAGCATGAGTATGTTTAGAATACAGTCGGCGTAATGTATACATCATCCACCCGTACAGGCCATGGATCCTGGCAATTTTCTTTAAATATTTGGAGCGACCAGTCACGTCCCAGAGCTCACGCTACTTCGGTCAATAAATAACTTATCACAGTTAAAACAATAATTTATTGTCTTTTAAATCATCACATCCGGTTTAAGTTATACCCTGGTAAACACTATTTCTGGTTATAAAGTCTCTATAATCAACAAATATAACGTCCAGATTCTCACATGAGACCGAAACAGCTCCCCTATAAAAAAAATCAAAGCACAAAGCAAATGTTACTTTAATTTTAGGCCTTTAACACGTCTTCAACGTATCCTTTCTTATCGCAATGTCCCATGTAAGAGATTATATTTTCACGCAATGCAAAGTTCATTATCTAAAAGATAAGGTAAGTGCGCTTTACATCTCGTCGACGGCGAGGTCATCAGAGGCGGTGACACACAGCTTGATACAACAACATAAACTGGAAGAGGTGTCGGTCATTACCTTTGTTAAGGAATCTTTCCAGTATTGCCTGGAGTGGTTTTGGGAAACCATGTAAAACAGAAATAAGAATGGGTGGAGCCTGTAATCGAACCCCTATCCTCCCGAACGCTATTCCAACATGTTACTATTGCGGTTATCTGTAAGTAAAGCAAATTAAAGAACACGCGGTTGTAGCTAATTATTTTCAGACCACATTGTGAGTTTCCAAAGGTATAATGTCAACAATTTATTATGTAATTATTATGCTTATTGGTAATTTTACACACCGCAGTACGTAAATAGTTTGTTGTGTGGTGGGTCATGTTATATGCTCTGCACGTTTTAAAATACACAGTCACCTAATTATAAAACAGTTCATTCTCGGACTCGTAATAAGAAGGATTCGGGTAAAAGTTCTTGCTCCATCGTGATTAGGTTTCCTTTAGTTACCCGGATTCATTCCTGGCGAGTGTTGAAATAGTTCCTTAACATAAACCAGGGTTAATTATTTTCCCAGTTTATATCCTTGTGTAAATTTTTTTGGATAGCCTTCTCAAATGGCCTAAGTGTCGACGAGACGCGAAACGCAATAACTAGCACACACAGTTATTAGGTTCCAATAACCTTCGGGGGTACATCGAACTGCAAGGTTCCACGGAGAGCAAGTTTAACAACTGTTGGTTAAGATCGGGAGATCTCCAATCTAGCAATAACATTGTTGCCTCCCACCACGGTGACCTGGGTTTGGTTCCCGGTGGTGTCTGTCACGGGTTTCACCGCCGACCAACCTCATCTTTCTATCGTCTTCACTGACGATATCATTGTGATTGGTTTACCTATTATATCCCCACACCATACACACACACACACACACACACACCAAATTATAATATTCGTAACAGTCAGGGCAGGTAAGGTAAGTGGACTTTACGTCTCGTCAACAGCGAGGTCACTATATACGGTTAGGGATAAAGTGAGCACTTTTTTAACCCCTGTTACTTTTTTCCTTTCAAATAGTGTATAGATTTTTTTTACGATTTTTAACACAAGTAAAACGACCTAAGTGGTAATCAAAGTTTTTAAAGATGGTCCATTACTCAAGAGTTAGTATCTGAAGCCACAAATAAGTAACATCATTTAGTGGTTATTATAGACACGGGGTCTTGAAAAGTGCTCAGTTTATTGTGAATCCCCTATAGAAACGATGACACATAACTTGGTACAACGACAGGATATGGGTGAAGAGTAGGTCAGAGCATTTGTCAAGGAAACATCTTAGCATTCACCTTTAGCGATTTCGGAAATCCGTGAAAAACAGAAATCAGGATTGCTGAAGCTGGGGATCGAACCCGTGTTCTCCCGAACGCAATCACAACGTGTTGCCGTTGAGCCACCTCTCTCAGTAGGTACGGAAATCCCTTTGTTTTAACATATGAACTATGGATTAAATCATGGGCGTCACTAACACATAGATATGTGCCGATGTGCCTAATCTCTATGCGAATGATGGAACTGTTTAAGAATGTTAAAGTTTGCAACCTATGGAATCAGATTATTTACTCCAACATTCTGTAGCACGTTAAAAATTGTACTTTACATCCCTTTACTAATTAATAGGAACGTGCAAAATTCGTGTGATTAATTTTGGTCAACCTAACCTGCCCTGACCTGTACGTACAATAGTATAATCGAAGATTCCACTTTCCCCGAGTGCCTATGATGTCATTCAATTTAGTAACCGATTTCGGGCGAATGGTCACTCTACCGTGGAGCTTATGATTATTGGACAGAAAAATTCTCAGCAGCAAGCCAAAACAATGTCAGCCAAAGAGAGACGACAAACGGTGCAACCGTTTGGAATCAAGTTAAATAAGAGAATTTAGTGCGTCTGCAATAATTAATAATCAAGCAATTTGGCATGACGGACTTGTAATCGAAAGATCCGGTATTCAATTCCTATGCTAGACATGCTGTTTAGGATTTTCCACGATTTCAGAATTTGTTGAAGGTGATTACTGGCATGGTTCCTCACTGCTGACCGTTGCTACTTCCTTTCCTATTTTTCTGTCAGTTTGATCCCCCGGGACGAGAAGTTAAATCTTAATGACCTGCCAAGAGTCGCGATTGACGCAGTGGCTAGCACACTCGCCTCTTATAAGGTGATCCTTGTTCGACTCCCGGCGAAGTCGGTCCCGGAATTTTCACGTGTGAGAATCGTGCCGGATGATGATGCCGCTGGTCGCCGTATTTTCTGTAGGATTTCATGTTTTCCCCGCCCTCCTCATTCCAACGGTTTTTCATTGTAGGGCCTTGTTCATTGTAATCCTTCAGAGCAAGCAGACGCCTACGGGCGCCTAGTAATATGTTTGCATCCAGGCTGTAATGCCCTAACCATCGTGTACCCTCCTCATAATATATATATTTTTACGTATGTACCTACACAAACTGAACCCCAGTGCTATAAATACGTAAAACTGCTAATCAAGACACTATAAATTTCAGCAATGTTTACTATGTAAATGCTCAAGCATTCATTCTCCGTCCATCTACTGTCACAGAAGGCTACTATCATATCCGAGGACGTGTCTCCGAATCCGTAAACTTCGTGACAAACTTGATTTAATGGTCTCATTCCTTAGTTTTATTTCAATATTAATACTGACAACAAAACCCACGCTTATCTGGGTTGTGCTTTCACTATTCATCCCTCGCTGCGACAGCTGTTTATGTCCCGGGAACCTGGACTTGTATTAAAGACGAGGGCTCGATTCCTGGTCAGGATATTATGATTTCCCACGGCTTTTGAATGTGGCTAAGGTCGCTCCGGACGAGCTATAGAATGATTCCTAACTATAGGTTGGCCGGAGGTCGTTGCTGTTACTTGAGCGAATCTCGATACTTCGGTCATAATACCGAATGCACCGTGTTATTACAAGCGTATTATCGTACTGTAGTAAAATTGTTATACATTGTTGTAAACTATTACAATTGACTTCATTTATGGCTTTGCTACAGAGGAGGAGGGATAAATAAAGAACTTGATAAGAATGGCCCTAAAAGTTTACACACGAGTTAAATATAGAGAGTCCATGATCATTAATTTAGAGGGGAGCTGTTAGTAACAGTTTGAATATACAACTATGCCTAACTAGAGGAATATTTAGATTTAGTCTATATGCCAAATCAGAGCTGACGTTCCAACATTGCAGCAGCGTCGAACGGCATGTCTAGTGGCAGGATCACGAAACATTTCCATGGAATGGCAAGCGAAAGGCGGTCCATTTTGTCTTCTATGTAACCACCATGAGATAGGCCCAGCTTGGCTTGTTAGTCTGCTGTAATACATTCCATTCCAGCTGGCCTCAAGTGCACTGTGTTTGGGAAGGGGGCAAGGGTTAGTTGTAGCACTGACGTAACACATCGGCCTATTTGCTTGTTAATGTTTCGACCACGGTACTCGGAACAACATTCGTGGATAATTTCCACGTTCTAAACGTTATTGATGCTGTTACCTAATTAAAAAATAATTATTATTGATGTATTGATCAGTATTTACCCATCAAATTATTAGATGGTACTTATTTGACACATTCTACGGCGGAGAAGAAAAACACTATTAATAAAAATTTTGAAAACATTATGGTTTTAATGTTATGTTTATATACATACTCAGCTCCCTTTTTATGTTTTGTTGCGAGCATTATAGCATATATTTTATCCTACTGGTTTCATTATTATACTAATTTTAGTTCTTCTGATAAAAGATTAAAAAAAAAATCCTGTTAACAACTAACGACCTGTATTCACGCATTATTGTCATACATAGAGTATTAAAATTGATTTATTTTAAATTAACGAATACGCATACTATACATGTATAAATTCGTTCTGCGCGTACTTAACAAGATTTCTCATATTTGGAGAAGAAATGTGTGATTTTTCATAAATTACTGTTAACCGTTTGTTACGAAATACGATAAATCTGAAACTTACACCAGGGAATATGTGCCATAAAAACGGACCGAATATCTGTGTAAAGTTTCTGTATAAACTATCGGTCAACGTTGGTCGCAAACCGTTGCAACGCAAATATAAAGAATATTGCGATGCCTACTATCAAGGGATTCCGGTGCGCCATTGATTGTGCCAACTATGTATGTAAAATCCGTGTTAAATGGTAGATTTTATGAGGCTGACTTGCGTACAGATTTGTTACATTGCGAAGTCCGCGAAGTTTCGTACCTACCTCTACACAATGCTACTGACATAAGAACGTTGAAAAATTTGTCCGTTTAATAAACATTCTCCTTTTACTACTTTACCAATGCCAGGCATTTTTTCTTTGTAATTTGTTCAATACCAATATGTACAACGCACAGCCTAAAATTATGCGCATAGCTAAGTTTTGTAACAATTATAAAGCCCATGATGTATAGTCCTTTACACAGTTGAAAATAAAAAACAGATACTACTCACCAGGGATGGAATCCGAACCGCATTGACCACTCGGCCGCCGTGGCTCCCTAGCTCCATTCCTTCTCATATGTGGTATAGCATATAATCCGTTACATGGAAGATATGTCAGAATATCATGGTGTTTGGATTTATTTCGATATTTATATTAAAAACATCAAAATTAAGTGTTAAGGTTACATTTATATTAATCGTTATATTGCTCTAAATGTAGAAAAAAGTCCTTTCGTGTTAGAGTTGTCAGGCATCTCCCTTTTTTTTTTTTTTAAATTTATTTACATTATCTTGCGCTCGAGTTCTTGAAACGATTTCTTGCACAGAATGGACGAAACTAGCAGCGTAAACGAAATCAGCAAACACACGTCGCTTGCGAGGGGAAAGAGAACGCGCGCCGTCAGTAAGTAGCGTCCGGAGATTAAGAGGAAGGGGAGGGTAAGGGACCTCTCAGACGAGTCTCGCGACAGACGCAATTGTAAAAGGCTGTTTATTCTAATGCCCTTAAATGTCCCCAAATGTAGTGGCGGATGAAAAGGGGTTGGCAAGGGATGAAGGGAGAGGGTTCTCTAGGGGTGTGTTTTCCCTCGGCATGCCAGTAAATGGCGAGACGAGACCTTAACCCGAGGGTTTTACGTTCGCTCGCGTACTCCGAGACCAGGGGTGGACAAAACACGCGGGACGGAGATACGAGAACGTTGGGTCTCTGAACCTTGCACAATCACTGGAAATACTGTTGCCGGAAATATGTTCGTTATGTTTCCAACGCGAATTAGGGCTGTTATGATATTGCCTGGCAAGCCGGACAGCGAAAGAGGTTTGGGCTGCAACTAGGCCAGCCAGCATTGGGAAACCACGGAAAACAGCAACTCACCTCACCCCCCTCGTAGTTGCACAATATTGAGGACAAGCACGCCGATATATGGCACGGTTACCAAGTAAACGAGGTCTGTCTTCGGTCTGTCGTCCACCAGTACCCGGGTGTTACAAAATGATTATCTATCTATATCTGAACTTTGGCGGAAGCAAGGATACATGTCAAATGTAGAATTATATTCGGTGAGGCTCAGTCACGTTTTGTCACATCGTTTCCGGACAAAAACCATTTTCTGCATCGAAAAAAGCAAAAAATTGCTAAATGTGAACAGCCGTTTTCGGGTGCGTGTTTTCTGGAAGTAAAAATGCTATTTGCTCACAGTTCTCAGGGTACTAAATGATCCTTCAGCAATGTGCGTGGCACAGAGATGGATAAAATAGTCAGTGGTGGTGTATATGTAGCTTCAACAGATACTGAGTGAGCCTCATTGAATATATCTCAACATGTAAACTCCTACGTTAGCTCCCGCCGTGGCCCTGAGGTAGACAGTGCCCTTAAGGGGGCGGTTCATCGTCTTTTATTATTTTTATATTTGTACCAGATATTATTTTCTTGCTTTAGACACAAATTGTGACTAAATCTTTCTCTTAGGGAGTTTTTGTATCTCTTATAGTTTTTGCGTAATGAGTCGTAAACGTCAAAATTTACACCTTACGGTTTTATGCACGCCGCTGAAACCAACTGACATACCAAACCGAAAAAATTCACAGTGTATAACAATGTTGTAGACTATTAAATGACACATACAAAAACCAAAAATAAAATATTTTTGTATTTACTAAAAAAATGCTGAAATTTAAAAATGTTTTTAAAAACACAAACATGTATTTATTTTTGTTTTTATATAATATGTCAAATCATAGACTACAACATTGTTATACACTGTGAGATTTTTGCGATTTGGTTTGTCAATTGGTTTTAGTGGCGTACATAAAACCGTAAAGTGCAAATTTTGACGTTTACGACTCATTACGCGAAAACTATGAGAAATACTAAAATTTTCTTAGAGGAAGATTTAGTCACAATTTATGTCTAAAATAAGAAAAAAATATCTGGTGCAAATATAAAAATAAAAAAGACGTTGAAAACTGAAGTGAACCGCGCCCTTAAACGTAAAACGCGCGTTGTCGTATAGTTTCACTTTTAAATAACCTGTTTGGAATCTGTTGCATATACGGCATTTATTGTGAGCAAAGCCCTTATTCCGCAGTAACCTGCAGATCGGTTGCCACTGCATTTATTATGGCTGCTTTGGATGCATTCACAGCCGCATAACTGTAATGATATGTTGCTAATAATGTCTCTTTAATCGTTCCCTTTGCACCTAAACGCTAGTTGCTTTACCGACAATGATCAAAACACTACATGTACATACTAACATTAACAAATAATTGCAGAATAGAGTGACGTCATTTAGTTGGCGATTCACAATGAGGTGCTGAGTTCTGGGGCGGATAGAATGACGTAATGTGTGAAGCAGTTGCAGACTATAAGAGTGGAAAAAACGTCAGGACACAGAGAAACCCGCAGTCAAACGACGTCTGCCACATTTCCCGCGTTCGAAAATTGGGAGCGACTTCACCGGGAATCGAATCAGTATCCATCCTGTGTGGAGGTGGGAGGGGGATCTGGAGTGACCAGTGCACCATCGAGGTTACCAAAGTTGGGTTGAAAGTAGTTAAGTTAAACTTTTAATAAGCTGAAATAACTATTTTGACGAATACAAACACTAGGCATTCGCATTGGCATACTCACAGATTGAAATTATTTGACCGGAATAGGTTAAAATAAGTGGCACACTCAAACTGGAAGAGGTCTCGTTATTTTTAAAAATGTTAGTAACGACTTGTAACGTCATCGCTAAGAAGAGCTGAAGAATAAATAAATATAAATAAATAAACCTCCAGTACATAATCTACAGGGCATGCGGTAATATAATTTTAGTGCGCTACGTATGTCAGTCAAGAATTATGTAATTAAAAATGTAACTCATCAGACCACTTCCTAGTTTAGTTAGAACTGTAAATTCAGGATCACCCACTCAAACATTATTACTTTATTTTAAAAGATACAATATCCTATTAAAATATTTTCATAATTAGATTTCAACAAGGAACGGTTCTAAACGTTATACATTTCTATAAAATACCTTACATCACAATACACAACACATATATTTATGTAGCACGGCGTAGAATGTAAATCATCCACCTAATGAGAAACAATTGTAAGCTATGGTATAGAAAAAATGTATCTACTGTTCTCTAAGGAACATCGTATGTCATTTTACAGGGAGCGGCCAATGTATGGGAGATATATGATTCCGCATTTTGGGCGTCACATCATGGTGACCCAATGTTTACTATTTTATGTGATAAATTCCTAATATTGATCATGTTTTAAGCAAATAAGTATTTTATCTGTGTTACTACTACATAGCTTATTTCTATTAACATCAAATATGTTTTTATTATTATTATTATTAGAAGAAGAAAAAGAAGAATGATAAAGACACATTTCAATAACTTCAAAAGGGCTCGGCACCGTATTGTGACACCAAAAAACACAGCTCCAACTGCGTCACAGCAAACATTTTTATGGATATCCAGGAAATTAACACTGCAAAGAGATATAAAACAAAGTGGTAAAAAAGGTACAATCACAATCAATTCTCACAAGGACCGTTAGCAAAATATATTTCCAGTACTCATAGTGTTCGGTATTAGAATATAAGGTTTTTTTTATTTTATCCATACGAGTGTTGTTTTGACCTCCAGCATAATTATTTTTCTTCTATAGAGGCTATACATATTTTGCTAATGATTTATGACACTGAAATATCATGAAGCATTATGGCAACTTCCGTTTAGCAAGCTTTGACTGGCGGACAATCTCCCTGCACATGAAGATGGAAGTCAAGCATGATTTAGGATGACGCAGAAATAAATAAATAAATAAATAGACTTCACATTAAGTTCAGCATGCGAAAGAGATCTATTAGGTGCTAGGAGTTTTTAAAGTGTTAGTTGAAACTTGCGCATAGCTATGCTTTACCGTGTTCCGAAAAGTGTTCTTTTTTTTTCATGTACAACTATTAAACATGTTTCTAATGCGTTTATCTACTACCGCCCGCTTTTTCAAACATGTTTGCCAACTTCTCCAACGTCATAAAAATGGCTCGTTGACATTTCTGTAGCTGGAAAATACCACCCGTAATCGTGTAACCGAATAACAGAGACCTACGTAGGAGTTCAACACATACTTTACACAAATAAAATACTTTCTACAAAAACACTGCAAGCTAATTTAGTACTCTGCGTTCAGTGGCGAAGCTGTGTTGATCGAACGTACTGGAATCGATTTATCACCTTCCCCGTTTCCGTGCTTTAAACAAAAAAAGCTAAGGTTCAAATAACTCTTAAAGTGTGGGTGTAAGAGAGAAAAAGCCGCATAGCATTCTAGTTAGCTTGGACTTGTGGTACTTCTAGATTTCTATGCTACCAACGTCTCTGTTTAGTTATCTATGAGAAGTAAGGTCGTCTTCATGAATATGTCGCCTTGTTTTCGCAAAGCACGTAACTAAAGAATTAATATTTTCCCGTCTCCCAGAGAAACGTAGGCATGCAGGAGCCTCATTTAGTTTTTAAAAAAATCTAGCAATGGTATTGCACTAAATTAAATACAGAGAAGAAATTTTAATTTTTACTAATGTTGAAGGAGTGTGCGAGTAGAGAAAATAGGAAATTTGTTTAAAGTTCCGTAAAATTCTGTCTCTAAGCATCAACCATAATTTAATTTAATGTAATTTAAAAATATAATTTAACACTTTGAACTTTCATCTAATTAAAAAACCTGAATGCTTACGTGGCCTTTGTCAACGTTATTTCTTTTAATAGTTTTAAACATAAACACATTCTCTTGTGCAAATTACCGTTTCTCTTACTTTTAATTTTCCGTTAGTTATCTGCGAGTGACACCCCGTTCCCCTCCATTCTCCAAAGATAGGGCTAACATTATACAAAAAATCATAATGCTATTATTTTTTAATGCAGCCAAAATTAATGTAAAACTTAATTAATGGAATTTAGACTAAAAGAATTTTTACCTTTATCTCTCTGATACCGCATGATTACTGGCTGTGTGAGTATTAAGGAAGGACTCAACAATGAGCATTTTGTATTTATTCATAGACATACACATATACGCACACGGTACTAAATAAACGCACAGTATTTTAACTGTGCAATACTCACGAAATTATCTAAATCGTGAATTCTGTATTGTTTTTTGTAGGCCTACATGCAAAGGAATAAGTTTAATGTTGCCCAAAGCATACAAAAGAACCGTGACCTAAAAAACGTGAAATAACTCAAAATTAATGTTTGTGCAATTGATTGTTTTGGTGTATTTACCCTGTTATTAGTTAAGTTTGTGTAACTATTTTTAAATGTACAATGGGAATGAATGTCATCTAACACACTGAACGCATGTTAAAAATTACCAAAATTATTTTCCGCCACTTGCATACACATACATTAATCAACGTTCAAACATTTATGACGTCATGGCAGCAAAAAATAGTCAGCACGACACGACTTCTTAGAAGAGAACAGGCCAAATTTATTCAAGTCGCAGGTACTGATTATATGAGCATGTATAACGGTTATGTAAAAATTTTGCGCGCGATCATTATCTGTGCTAATAAGCAAAAATAACGTCACCTAATACCAATGTGTGATAACCACCGTGTTTGTGTAGGCCTGCGTGAAATTTTAGTGGCCACAAAAAGTATCTTTAAAATAAAAAAAAATATCGCAAACATTAACAGCTGTCGTTGTACATGTTATTAGGGTGTGATGGAAACAAAAACCTTCTATACATGTTCGCAGGTTTTCGCGGACATTGTTAAAATTAATACCTTGGCATACCAGGTTGAGCTGTGTCGTAGTTGTAGATGATACCGATGTATCGCCTCGCATTGCAGCAGACAACTTCAGGGTTGAGTTATCAACTGAGGTCCAGTGGAAAGGCCAGTTTACTATCAATTGAGCTGAAGATGTTTGCTGAAGTGCGAGGCGAAACGTCGGTATCAACTACCACTGCGACGCGGCTCAACCTCGAAAGCCAATATATTAAAAAAACATTTTACAGTCGCAAAGTAGTAAATAAAATGCTGAAAATAACGTGAAATTTTTATTTTGCCTCGAGTGTACTTCCTAACCAAGTGATGTGATCCCATCAATATGCAGGCGACATAGATTTGTTAACGTGAACGCTAAGGCACGCTGTAAACAGAAAAACCTTGTAAGGATAGTTAAGAAGGCTAAAATAAATAGGTTTTGCTTAGCGAAAACCTATGTGGGGCGAATACTACGGCAACCCCAGGTAAAACACAAGGATCTAGGAAGTAATATGTGTGATTACGAGTAAAGCTACAGTAAGTGGCGAGAGTACTCAAGGTAGAAAACTATTTCAGCGTGAGGCGTGTAAACAATGTCTCGAGTAAGGTTTTTAAGCATCGAATAAGTCACGAGAGTGTCTTCACGATCTACTTCGGGGTTTGAGAAACAACCTTAACAGTACACACAACCCCAGACCACGGGAAGTGAACGTGAATGCGCAAGGTCAAATATCAAAGAGAGAATCACGAAACGAGTATGAGATGATATACAACAATGTGCTGTAAAAGTAGCATTTAGTAAATTATGTATGGTATTTTTATTCCTGTCATCTTAAAACCCCGAATAACCTGCCGGCGCTTAGACATAACCTGGTAATCGACAAACCCTTGTCACGTGACTGACGAGTACACGACTTTTCTTTCTCTGGCTACTGATTTATTATAACTACCAAGTGATGATTAGTTTTCAAACCAGTGGCTGTAAAAAATGTTATTTGGGGGGGAGTAATACTTGTGGCGCGACTAGGCGAGGTTGAATCTGCGGTTGTTCGCCATTGCCTTCCGCAGGATGGGTATGAGGGGATAACACACAACTCAGTTCTGAACCCAGGAAGGTAACTGTAAACTTTTCTCGAACCCTGTACCCTTGACCCAATGATATTTTCCATATATTACACCCAAAAAGGAGTTTTCCCTGAAGGCGGTTGCCCTAGAGACGTTTTGTATAAAGTCGATTGCCCTAAAGTCGTTTGCCATAAATGTATTTTCTGCACCATAGTATGCCCTACATATATTTGCCCTAAAAGTTTGTCATCTCTAGAAAATAATTTGAATTCAAGTCTACAAGCGTTTGCCCTAAAGTCGTTTGCCATAAATGTTTTTTCTGCACCATAGTATGCCCTACATATGTTTGCCCTAAAAGTTTGTCATCTCTAGAAAATAATTTGAATTCAAGTCTACAAGCGTTTGCCCTAAAGTCGTTTGCCTTAAAGTAGTTTTCCCTAAAGGCGTTTGCCCTACGTTTTAGGGCAAACGACGTGTACCCGAAATGCCTAATACATTTTCTATAAAGAGCAATGAGACAGTAAATTCGAGTACAGTGAAAACAAAGGGAAACCAGCTGAACGATGTAACCGTGATTTCATACGAAGATAGTATTTTACCTGTACATGCTAGGCTATTGCTCAGAATGGGTTCACCTCTATATGGATAAGGTTAAATATACTAGAGGTTAAATATTCGAATTTCTAATGGACGATCTTGACAATAGATGATTTCCTCCACAAGTAGCGCTGGAGTCGGCGAGGTGTTTAAAATAACGAGAGATTGCAATAAAAATTAATGTTAGCTCAGCTACAAGTACAGAAAAATCACATGGATTTAATTTTCACTGGAAAACAAATTCATTTCAGCTTCATAGTTGTGTTCATGTGAATTACATCACTTCCATAAACGCCAACGTTCTCTAAAGCGAAAACGGCAATGCATGATTTAGCCCCATTGATCGATATCGGCGTAACAAGTGATATAAATTTACCCTTGTCAAACTAATGACTTACTTTCTAATCCGTACTAGAATTAACCATAATATGGTTACCAAACAATATTTATTTATGAGTCTCCATTATCACTGCAATTTTTTGGGTCGAATATTGGAACATTCTGTACTGATGGGAGAAGGAGCTCACGCTAGATTGCACCGCGGACCGACGTAGGGAAGACGAGGCAAGGCAGGCTCCAAGCTTCTGTCCCAAAACTTCCCTCGATTTTTTTAATCAGTTTTATTTCGCGGATCCCCTTCCGAGCTTTCGAAGGGGGGAAAAAAATAGAGTTCCCGAAGCAGCGCACGAAACTCCGAGGGGAAAAAAGGCGCGTGAAAGCGCCCCACCCCCACAACATTTTCACGCAATTTTGAAGTAATTTCCAAGTTTTGCTCTTCTTTTTTCCTTTCGCGCCCCGAGAGTTCTCCGGCTTGGGAAAGGTAGTACGAAGGGGTGTGAAACGGGAGGAGGTACACAATAACCTTAGTACGTTGGGCCTTTTCGGGCGAGAGCACTCAGTGAAAACAAAGCGAGCGACAAGGGTTGAAATCGCGCTGAAATTACTCAACCTCTTGATGCGCTAGCAAGTTGTCTCCACTTCATTGTTGCTAGCAGAGATCTTTCGAAAAAGAGACGCCCGTAAGTAATGACATTTGGCCGTGTCTGGATTGGCCAGTTTCCTTCGTATTTATGTGAATGGAAAACTTTTCTCATTTCCTCTAATCGTTTAAAGAAGTACAATTTGTTTCATTTGTGCTTGGTTTTTACAGATGTCATGAAAAGACTCGCAGTACCTTTCTCAGTGGTGTTTATTCTTTAACTTGGGCAGGTGTGGGTAAATAGGGCTAAGAGTCAAAACCAATGTAAATTCATCAGAGACGGAACAATTAGTTCGGATGTACATAAAACGGGTAAGCAAAAACCGCAACGTTCACAAGGAAGGATTTTGGCAAACCTTGGAAAACATAAATCAAAATGGGCCGACCGAGAATGAGATCCGGATCATCCCGAATACTGGGGCCGCCGTGGTCGAGTGCCAGACGATTCGCTTCCCACCTAGGCGATCCGGGTTCGATTCCCGGCGGGGTCGGTCCTCGGATTTCCACATGAAGGAATCGTGCCGAACAATGTCACTGGCCGGTGAGTTTTTTCGGGGATCTCCCGTTTCCCCCTCCCTTCTCATTCCGGTGCTTTTCCATCGTAGTGACTCATTCCATGTCATATTTCGGGGTACGCAGATACCTACGGGTACCCAGTAATAAATCTGCATTCGGGGTGCGATACACTCGTTCCAGTAGTGTAGCGTGTCTGTGTTCCAAGGCGTGCGGTATTAGCAGCGACTACACGCTTTGAGAAGTTGTGTTGTTGCAGAGACCAGGTGTATGTATTATAGGATAATTCTTTAGAGGGCGGTAAGAAGAGCATAAGTCGAATTATTACCCATTGAGACTTGTGTTTTTCTTGCAGCTATTAGTAGGCGTTCAATGGGGCACAATTCTAATTATATTAACACGTTTCTTTAGCCTTCGCACTTCCTTCACTGAACAGGAAGAAATACGTAAGTGCCATTATATTATTACATGGCTTATGTCCTTCTTACCGCCCGCCAAAGAATTCGTATCTTGCCTTCTTGTACGCTACTGGCTGTGGAGTGTTCCTGACCATACAAGTCAGTCAAATGGTTCCTCAGACAACTCAGTGTTGCGTGTAGTCATTGCTGGGCACCGCAAACCTTGGAACACATGTTGGCGTATCTGAACGCGAAAACTATTTTACAGGAGCAAAAGTTACTATACGTTATTTTTATAATTTTACAATTTCAACAGCTGTTAGTACAAATTAAAAATAATAAATTCTTGGCAGCTGAACAACATTAATATAACAGCAGGACGAATTTATTAAGAATTTCTTTAGATACTAAGTTAATATAAGTCAAAGTGCTTTCAGAAGGCACAATGTTTCCTAAGCGGAGACTTTTAATGCGCGTTCTATCCTGACTCAAAACACTAACCGCTACTAGCTACTGTCAGCAGTGACCTGTTTGCTGTTTATAGGTAAGTAGATAATACTAAATTTAAAACTATTATTTCTTGTGACCTCTCTGCAAACTTGCTGTGGTGGTTTTTACACTTATTTATGACATAGTAGTCATTTATTTTAACATGCGTTTTCTCACGACGTATTTTTTTCGCGTGCTGAATACAAAAGTGCGGTCTACGTTATCAAAATTAAATTAAAAATTCTTAATTCGCAGGCGTGAGAGGTGGTATTTAGTGTATTAAATTTTATGGGAAATGAAGCTAGGAATGGTCTGATGTAGTTATCTATGCCATTTTTAAACAGTGCAACTTGGCGCTGCGCAAGCAACGGGAGTATCTCGGGCTGCTGTTCAAAGTACTAAGAAAGATCAACGCTTCCACAAATCTTATGAAGGATTGTTTTAAGATGCCTAACAAGAAAAAGAAAAAGTCTTCGAAATATGAACTGGAGAGTTTGATGAAGCTATAGTTCGCAGGACAATGTATAAATTTTATATTACATAAAAATGTGCGCCCACAGTGTCAAAGCTAAGGGATAAGTTAAAGAAGGAAATAGGATTTCAATGCGTTGGCAGCACGCTTCGTAAAACTCTAAACTATTTAGGCCAGTGGCGGCCGGTCAATGTTTTGAGCTCAGTGCTCTGAATATAATGTTCTTCACCCCCTTCCCCGCTAAATCGCTATACTTTCTTTCCCTGCTAATAATCATATGTTTAACTCAAAGGTATAGGACTTTTGCTTTACATTTATTGAGAAATTGCTCTGCGTTTCATGGCAAGCAGTAATGTAGCCAATAAAGTGTGTTGTAAAAAACTTTCAACCTAAAGATGTTATCTACAATGTATATGTACTCGTTAAATACACAAGCAATTAATACCACTAACGGGAAGTTAGTATCCTACAATCTCAGTTTCTGTACATTTGTTCTTACTGCGTTCCCTCTGCGTTTCCTCACGATTAATGTGAACCCGACTCGTAGATAAAATGCCAACAATAGCGCATGTGAGATGTCTTGACTACATTAGAGTTCAGCTTGTCTAAATGCAGACGCAATTTTTTAACACACGCGAAGTAGGCCTACGTATATCTTCAGACCCGCATCGGCATATCATTTTGATACGATTAAATAACTATTCCGAAAACTATAACTTAATAACTCCTTCAATTATGAAAACTAGATATTTCATGTGCTTGTCCACTCGAAAATCAACACATACACAAACCTAAAATAGTTTTCCACTCACCGTCAAGCAACACAGAATTTTCACAAAAATTAATATTGTAAAATTCGACTTACCAAATTATCCCATCATAAAGCGTCGGTAATGTATTCATTGGACCAAAGGCTAATAACATAGATTATACTGCAGTTCGTTATTTAGCACAGTATCACGTCACTGACGCCCACAACTTACAATAATAATACGTAGTAACGTACTATTCATAAAAGTTATTCTAAGTCAGCTACACGTCCATGCCACACCGAAAATTACTTTGTTTACAAGTCTGCAATGTACAAACACGTGCGCGACGCGAGCGGCCATCATTCTCAACGCGCTGACGTAACTGTCGCGCGCTTGCGCAGTAGATAGCAGGGCTACTCTGCTCATTGCACGGAGCAGGTGTTGATAAAGGCGAGGTTCCCGCATCTCTCTACGCCTCTGGCTAGGACAGGGGGTAGGAAAGAGGAGTGACAACCGTGCGCTAGTCCGTGGGAGCACCGAGCCAGGTTTACACCATAGAAAAGGGCGGCTTACACGAGCGAAATTACTTGAGAAAATTCCGTCCGCCTATAAAACTTAGCGCAAAACAGTCGATCTATTATAAAGAAAGGTTAGAAGTATAAA
>PNEQ01089531.1:9834-27196 GCA_003012365.1 Medauroidea extradentata | reverse complement strand
CAATTTAATAAAATTAAGTACAAAATAACTTTGTAAAAGTTTACTCAGTGCTACAGCACGAGAGCACGGCCTTACGCACCACCGCCACTGATTTAGGCTATCGGTGGCATAAATCTAAACCTCAGTGCCTCGTTCTTATTGGAAAACATGACATCAGGCAGGAAAGAATAAACTTGATATTGTGTACGATGTATTATGCGTTTCACAAATGAAAATAGGTATATCATCTGTTTATACGAGTCTTCGCACGTGCAACATACCCTGTGTCGATGAAAACATTAAATGGTATTCTTCGGCTAATACCGGAAAGGCAACTTCATATCATTACGCATGCTAGCGGTAAGCATGGTTTTGTGCCGAATGCCCTTGTCATGTGGATACGATCAGACCAACAATGAAAAGTGTATTAAGGAAAGACTTGCACCGAATCTGCCAACTAACAGTGTCGTGATATTGGAAAATGCAATACTATAATAATCGCAATATCCGCGTAAACGAAACACCTACATCTTCATCAACAAAATATTTAAATTAAAAAGTGACAATGAGAAAACATTTTTTCATGAACTGAAGGTTTGCTGAAGCCTACATTGTAAGATCTCGTTAAGACGGATTACTAAGTCACGACACTTAATGTATTCTGTCAGCCAAATTATAGAAAGTTTCGATCACAAGCCGCTCCGACTTCCGCCATACCATTCCGAATAAAATCCCACTGAAGGCACTTGGGGTAAAGTTAGGGGTATAGTTGTATTAAAAAACTGCCCTGAAAAATTGACGATGTGAGACACTTCGTGGAAAACAACTCAAACAGTATGGGATAAGAAGATTGGATGTCATTATGCAATCGTGTCTAAAAATTAGAACAAGAGTATTTCAGATGGGATGTGCGTTTCGGTTTGAAGCGGACAAAATAATTATGTCACTTGGATGGGTCAGCGGTAGTAGTGAAACTTCTAACTCTTCCGAAAATGTGATGGTGGGATTGTTAACATATGACATTATAGTCAATGTTTTTTTTATTTGTGTTTACTAATACTGTTTGAAGTTGTAGGAATTTGAATAATTTTTTTTTGGAAAGAAAGTAAACTGGTGAGTTTATTAATTTAAAACATTAGTGAATATTTTAGCTTGTGTTTACTACTCTTGGTTATTCCCCACACTCCTGGCTGGTTCGCAACGTCACTCAAGCATCAAGTTATCCTGTGCGTGGTGCAGATGCCCAATGAGCACATCATGCAACGAGATGAAACTATCTGCATAAACTGGATTGAAGACGTTCATTCGCATGCGTCTGGATCAGTTGGACGCTGTTATGTAATGATAAACCATTCAACATACTACGTGCTTTGAGATAGAATTTCATTTTGCTAAACAATTCAGGCAAAATACCTTGATGAAATACTGGCAAATTTCTATGTTACATTTAAAATAAGATATTTACTTTTTTTTACTTTTTATTAGTATTTTTTCTGACAATTTTTTTTTAATATTGTTACATTTGTGTCTTCGTGTACCATTGCATAGTTAACTTCAATTTACGTTACCGTTTACTGTCGCCCAGTAAAAGAACACGCCACTGAAAAATATCTGCAATAACGTATGACTACAGGATTGCCACGCAAAAATAAATCTATCTGAGGCGGAGAGGAAACATGCATGGTTTCTACATATAAAGTTCCAATAAATTAATTGCTAAACGAGTCTGAAAGACACCTACTCTAGAGTATAATTACTGTAGAGTTTTTCTGCGTATATCAGTGCATATTTGACAACTGTTCTCCAGACTGCAATCTTTCTTTATTAAAATTAACAAGCCTGGCTTATTTATAATATTTCTCGTAAGCGCGGTACACATTCAGATTAAATGCAAGTGTTATGACCTGGCTGATTTACAACGCACAAACTTATAACAAAGCAAGGTTAGTACTTCTAGAAGCACAGAAGTATGTAACTTTAACATCCCCAAAAAGTATTATAACGATATTTTTTTTAACTGCTGAAACAATCACGTTTTACTGGCACATTATTAAAGAAACTGAATATCTCAGAACACTGGCCAGTGGAAGGGGCTTCACATTAAGCCATTAGCATGAAATTGTATTTTCTGCTGCAACAATGCTTCAGCTGATTGAATAGCGAGCTTTGGTAGTCATCAGTATGCGCATCATAATTAACTGTCTAGAGGAAGGGGTGGTACTTGTGTAGCCAGTTGCTGGGTGTGTAGGGGAAAGCAGGGAGGGTGATTGCGCGACTGATCCTACCTCGTGGACTCCAGGTCCCGTCCCAACCGAGCCTGTGAATGTAGAAACATTTGTGGAAACTTCTCCGTAAATGTACAAGTATACAAATAGTTCGTTTATCAGAGATATTTCCCCGGCAATAAGTCAGCAGTACAACACTCCTTTACCCGATCATGATGGGTTTGACAGAAGGTAACTTATAGAACACGTAGGGCCGTAACTATAAACGGCTTTCGAAAGCGCTGTTAGCAGACATTCACCTGGCAGCTTGCCAATTACTCGCATCCTATACACGACTTTCGGGAGCTTTCCAGCTGAAAGCGCTTCCACGTCCACTTGAAGTGTAAATATGGCAACATAACACCACTTTTCTTCCATTGTATAGTACGCAGAATGAATATAGGAACGCACCCTGCAATTTTAGGTCGCCATTTTTTGACATTCCACGTTTGTTGTTCATATCTGAGATAATTTTATTGTCTTTGGATTTAGGTTATGTACGTAAAAGCAATATTTTTTGTGAAGGTTAAATACGTTTAAAGTAGTATTTTTCAGGGATATTTTTTTCAGTTAGCATAATATTGTGTTTGCATGAAGAACAGTACAGATTTTACAAATGATTAAAACTAATGTTTGTATTATTCAATAAAAAAAATACATAAAACGGGAAATAAAAAGCCAACAATGGAATAACCTGTCACACGAGTCACTTGATAAAAGTACGAAACATTTTAAAATTTAATCGTTTATTTTTACAGCTGACGTAATTATCCCAAGAAACTGACGAATATATTAGCATCATAAACACGTCATATAAAATGTGTACATACAGAAAACATTTTCGTTAGTATGTGTTTACCGTCATTTACTCACGACGCTGTTATTATTTCTACGCAAAATTCTCTCTTATTTTCGAAACAAAGGTACAAAAATTGCAAACATATACACGTGTAGTAACAATTTTGGTTTGTGAAAATTCTCACCTTGTAGCAAACCCTCCACGGAATATTGCATACACTTTAAACGGATCTGGTATACTTAACAGTAGCTTCTGTTTATTGAAAACTTTCAAATACGTAATTCCTAAACTCGTTCCAATCAAGAATATCTTTTAAAAATTATTATGGAACAAGTATCGTTTGACAGGTTATTCCAGAGAAGATCCGCCGCCATTGTTACATAAAGACACAACGAAAACAGCAGAACAGACTTTCGAATCACCGTCTGACCACATTCACCTGAAAGTGGATGACTCTTCACTTCCAGGCTGTCAACCAACCAATGAAAGAGGTTTATAGTGTGTGTGTTTCGGCCGGAACAGACATTCGGTGATTAGATAACAACCGAAAGCCGTTTATAGATACGCCCTTAGTCTGTGCGCCGCGGTGGTCGAATGGACAGATCATTCGCCTCCCATCAAGGCGATCCGGGTTCGGTTCTCGGCGGAGCCTGTCCCCGGATATTCGCAGGGAGAATCGTACCGGACGATGCCGTTGGTCGGCGGGTCTTCTCGGGGATCTCTCGTTTCCCCCGCCCGCTCATTCCGGCGCTGCTCCATACTCCCCTCATTTTAGCCCACACCAGCGCTGAAGAAATCGATGCTAAACGCTGACATAAAACCTCTCTCTCACTTCAGTCTGCTGGCCGATGCCAACAACCAGCAATCAGCCCGTCTATTTTATGCACAATGCTTTCTACAGAGACTGCCAGTGCAGAAAGTGTATCAGATTACATACTTACCGAAGGTGATATGTTATTTGCAACTGCGTTGGATAGGCGTGGCTAAAAACTCACTAATCAACAATTAGATGTGAATAACAACACCTGGCCCTACTTGACAAATGTGAGGTCTATCCCTCTTACCAAAGCGTTTTGTACCAAGGATCACCTGAAACCACAATCGCAGTACAGATGGGAGATGCGGTCTGCCAACTATGACTTATATGAGTCATCAATTAAAAGAGGAAACATTTCTCGTCCACAGCTTTCTCTATACCTCCGTCAATGTAACAATTCTCTCTTTAATGAAACACAAATTTTTGGTGCCCAAATAATTGTTATATTTTAAAATTAATCACTGAAAAGTAGTTATGTCAAAAAGAATATTATAGTTTTAAGTTCAATAAAACTGTACCAAAATAGCGTTACCAGAAATTTTTATGGGTGAAGTTAATTGTAGGGTTATTTAAAGATAATGTTTGTGTTGAAAAATATTATTTATTTGAAACAAAGTAAATCAAAACATTTACATAGAAAACACCCTTAATTAAGGAGAGTTTTCAATGTTTGTGGCAATGGTAATTTACAATTAGAATTAATTGGTTTGTGGACATACGCCATTGCTCATGTTTTATTGACCAAATTTATATTGAAAGACAAATTGCTTTGTCTTTCAATACATGTTTGGTCAACAATGGCGTAAGTCTACAAACCAATAAATTGTAACCCTTAGTTAAATAAAAAATTAATTGATTTTAAACTTTAATTGGCAGTAAATTCATATATCTTGCTGTTAGCTAAACAGCCCGAAAGGAATATTTTTTTTCTACTATACATAAAACCTGTTTACAATATCTTCAGCACGAGAAACAACTTGTGCCCTCAGAGTCCATCCTACGATCATCAGCAGAGCAAGACCGAATCTCTCACGCTGATCCTCAGAGTCGAGAGCTTCGTGTACGGAGGCAATGTGGCACTTGACGCGATACAACAAATTATTTTATTTTAAAAGAATGTCTTAAGAAAATAAAATTAAATATATCCGAAATTTCAAATTTTGTAAAAACTACAAAACATTGTTTGAATGAGTTTTTATATATGTAAATCCCTGGCCAGTGACATGTACATTGACTGTAAATTTTTTAGTTTTTTTATGTTGATTGATTTTCCGGGGGTGTATGAACTAAAAACATGCACATTTTAACTTTGAAATGCCACTATGGGAAAAATTATAGAGCTACATTTCTGTTTTGTTAGAGGATAATGTACTTCTAGGTAACGTCTAAAAAACTAACACAGTTTCATATAAATTTTTTTTCTCTCTGGAACGCGTTAAGGGAAGTCCTAAAGGGGGATCAGAACCTGCCATTTTCTAATAACGGAATTTCTACATTTGATTTGACCTACGTATTTTCTATGTGCATCTATATAGCAGAGGGAATGGTTTCTTACATTATGTCAATGCTCGAATACTATGTCTTGTACTGTACCTGCAGTTATCCGTAGAAAAAAATAATTTTTCCTCAGTAAGTTTGATAGTCAAATACTTAGAAAGGTAGTGAAGAGATTACAGTTTGATATCGCTTAAGAAGGCAAAATCTGTGCAATTTAGCACGAGAAATTTTAGTTAATTTCTTTGTATGGTACTTACAGCGAAAATTGAAGAATTCGAAGATGGCAGGTACGTTCCCCCGTTAGATCACGAATGTTCTCAAGTATTCAATGTAAATATAAAATAGAGCTACCAATCGTATACCGGCCAAACTAATGATTTCAGAGGTTTACTATTTATTCGTAAATTTGTCATAATGGTTAGAAGTAGGCCTACATAGAAACAATTCGTTAGGATATGTTACATTAGGTTACGTTACATCAGAGTAGTTTAGGTTAAGTATCCTTACCTTACCTAACCTTTCTTATACTATACCTTTGAATCAATAGATTTGCCGGTCCACGATTATGAGCTGTACTTAATATTTACCGCATTCACATGTGCTGTGAATCCTCGGAAGGAAACGAATACATTAAAATTTTATTTCCAAAGAGACTGTCAACATGTTGTCCAAACGCTTGTCTCAGAGCTTAACAGCTCTTGGCCGGTAGGTTAAGGGTCTCAAGATCGATTCCCGGCCGTGGAGATGAAAGTTAAGTCTACCTCCCCGTGTTCAAGGTTGGGTGTTGTGTTCGTCTCTTCACCACCGTCTCTGTGGAAGGCAATGACGAACCAGTGAGACTGACCCTCGCCTAATAGCCTCAGGTATCCGTCCCTGAGGCCGTCAACTTCCAAATAGTAATTATAATTTACGTATGTCATATAATTTACAACTATATTTCTATGAAATGCAATGAAAAAAATACCAAACCAGTAAAACTTGGCGAATTGTCAAAAAGTACGTTTTTGAGAGAGAATTATGTATACGGACGACGACTTTAATTTTCTGTATCAATATAACGGTGTCACTGCTTAAAATCGCGTGTAATTGGAAAACAACGAACGCTATCGGTAGGGCCCGGTAGATTTCGCGAAAAGATTTTTGCCCCACTTTGTTTCAGTACCTTACGTGCGTACCTGCATCTCTGCTTTGTGGTCAGTGATTGAATGCCGTAACACCCAGCGTCTGGAGGTTAACCCCGCAGATCACAGAAGCGATGTGTGGCAGTTATCCGTGTACCGATTGATACAGTCAAATGAATAATGACTCTGCACAAAAACACTCTGTCAATAGCCATGAAATTGAGCTGCAGGTGTGCACGTTAAAGCACTGAAACAAAGTGGGGCAAAAATCTTTTCACGAAATCTACCGGGCCCAAGCTATCGCAGTCTGCACGCGTGCCATCACAAATTATGAACACCTGCTCGCTCACCACTCGCCTCGTCGTCTTTATGAGCAAGACAACTCAACTAGCGCCACCATATCCACCTAGGACTCTCTTAATTTTACGCACAAGTGGGTTTCTCGAAAGCACGAGCCAAGTATAGAGCAAAGGTTTAGGACTGGGCTTAGTATAAGAGGGCAGTGACATTTCTTGAACGTGGTATGATGCTGAAGTTCCTTCCGTCGGTGGAATTATCTGTTGATAGTTAGCAAAATTGAATGGTTTTTTTGGTGGCGAAGACTGTTTAGGAAGTGCTCTTATCAACATGTGTAAAGATATTTTTGGGCCCCGAGAGATCCCTTTGTATCAGTATAATGTATCTTACGCTATTTTTCTTTTTCTTGGAACCACTTTTTTATCCTCCGATAGAGGTACATAGATGTATTTTACAAGGCATCTGGTTTATATTTCTCACTCTCTGCTTGCTGTCGCAGGTATTTCAAGACACTGATGGTTCCAAGAATATTGCCTTTAACATTTGCGTAAGATTTTCTAGAGGTTTTTTTTTTACGAGGAACACTGATATTGTGTCGCGGAATAATAGGATAAAGCTTCCCTATTTCGTGATAATAAGGCTTCGAACTTCAGTACCAGATATATGTTAAACATTTTAGTTGTAACCTTATGTGTGATAAATTGGTCACTTGTTGCCTAATCTGCAACATGCCTGTTCTATGTCAATAACCGAGCGATCTCTGTGTTACAGAGCCTTCCCAATTTTGTGAAGCCCACAAAGTGGTTTATCACAATATTAAGGTATATCACGATATATTGTCGGTTTACCCTATAATATTATATCCTTCTCCGTGGGTAACCACCTACAAAATTTCTCGCAGTAAGTAATTCCCAGTTGACAATTATATTAATTCAAGCATTTCCAGGTGAACGAAGCTGGTCGGTCGTAGGAAAACTAACTTTTAGGCAGTGTGAGATTTCTTGCTGTTTGCTGTAAGGACACTGAAGGACGAGAAAGTGTCGCTATAGTTACATCAGAGCCGTCAACAAGATATTCAAAGAATCGTGCGCCTACTTCCCACCTTACTTTTCTATCACATTTATTATTAATCATACCAACTTGTTTTTATCTCACGTCTACATTCTTGCCACAGGTTCATTTTGAATACTATGCCACTTCTGGTAGACAAAAATGAGACCAGTTATTCTGAAGAACACAAATGAACAAAATGAAGATACACACGTACAAGGACAACAATATCTTCATATATAATAATCTATTAACACAAGTTCGAGGTTTTCTTAAAACAAAGCGTTTACGAAATAAATTTAATTTTCAACCTTAAAAATTACGGATACAACAGTGCAAGCAGACAGACTTTTTTGTTTTTACGTAATTCAAAACACGCTGAGAAATAAAATTATGTGTGTTTCACTCAGTAAACCTCAGCAAAACATGACGTCTCTGATTATCCAAAACAGAACTATTATGTCCACAGGTTTGACGTGTCGATTGTACTTATGCAAGGTATAAGCGGAATCTAATTTTTAAATGCACCATTTACACGAGCAGTTCCAAAACGTTCAGGTTTGGCGTCTTCAAACATATTTTACCTGAAAAGAACAAAATAATAAACAAATGTCGATGATCTGGAGTTGTCCGTACCATTTACTGTTGCTGTCAGTGTGACGTTTGTTATCAGTTAAAAAAAGTCACGATTCCAACATGTTTTGCACCATTTTTGGTGAAATCATCAGTACAAGATTAGACACTGTCATCACTCGTTTTCCGTCTGTATAGATATTCTCACAAGAGTAAAATTTTTCTTGTTAATGCCATTCAATTAACGTAATTCACCCTAGTAAAAATGGTCGAATAACAGAGGCTAAAAGCCTGTGGTTTTTGCAGTGAAAGGGAAGGATAAAGAAACATCAACTCATAACACAGTAACTTTTCAGCCATGCATTTCCTATCCCTCTTCTCCGTTTATAAATATTGTTAGTTTGGTAAACCTTACAGGTTAAATTTCTGAACTGCATTCGCAAGAGCTTATAGTGCTTTCTGCTTGCTCAATGAGAAGGTTTTCTTTATCATAGCTAAAAACACGACACATGCGTTTTATAGTTCACTTTTTCATAACATAAACATGTAAACTCGGGTAAATAGAGTGAGTGAAAGAGAGATTTTGGTCAGCGCTTAACATCGAGGTCTTCAGCGCTGGTTGTGGGAAGTGGGGGCATGAGGTGAGCATGGAGCAGCGCCGGAATGAAGGGGTGGGAAAAACGGGAGATCCCCGAGAAAACACGCCGACCAACGGCACCGTCTGGCACGATTCTCGGGTATATAGAAAAATAGGCTAGTGACTGGAATCTACTGCCCTGTACACATCACTCAACAACCTTATATTGGCCACGTGCGTCTTTGTGACGTCACATACGCGTGTGTCCACTTTACAGAACATTTTAAATCAACCGTGGAACGTTTAATTAATGGCTTGAAGAATTATTTGTGCCTGCCTCGACATTTTCGGCCAACGGGAAACGTCGAACAAGCCTTACAGTCATTGGGAATCTAGCCTGCTGGAAGAAAATAACGCGAATCTCACACGTCTCTAAAGTTCTTTTCTGAAAGTTCATTTTCAAAGCAGCTTTACTTATTGCCAAGTTTATATTTTAGAATAAGATTCCTTGCAGCTGCGTAAGCCATTGGGTCCCGTGTGAAATTTTTTACGTTCTTCTTCAATCTTTAGTTTATCACTTTCAGTCCAAAATTAAAGTCTTTTATTACATGTAATGTATCTAATATTTCTCAAAGATACATTTAATTATATAGAACCCATTAAAATAATTGCGAAATGTCCGTTGCAAATGTTACTAAATAACATACACACAAATAAAAAAGCAGTAAATTGATGCACACCTATCCGGAAACAAGATTTTACATTTTCATCAAAAAATACCTTTCACTGTACTTAAACAATCAAACAACTTATATTAAAACATCCTTGCCGCCAAGGGAATGATTTTACAATGTACCTATGTATGGATTTCGTAAAAAATTCTTTAACTTCTTCAACATTCACTTTAAGACCCCAATCACCATATAACTGCACCGGTCGTGAAGTTCATGTCGTCCTTGCATTCAAGCCTCTCCTATATGATAAGTTATTTTTGTCCCTCATTTGCGTCATTACATAAAATAAGAACATGTATTAAGATTGAAATTAAAAGGAAAAAAAATAAAGTCAATTGCTGCACGTCTCTCCAGGCTTCAAACACAACTTGCTGGGAAGTTAAATATAATTACTACAAAAAACATTTTCAGGTTACAGTTTTGTTTACCTACTTGCAATGCTGTCGTCTGAAAACTGCAGTTGAAAACAGGTTTTAATACTTAGATGTCCACTTATACATTATGAAAATAATCGTAACTCAATAAGAATAGATTGAAAAAGATTGTTTCCAACACGTTGTTCAAACTTACAGTTCAGGGAATGTCAAGAGCTTAGAAATGTATCACTGCGGAATTAGTTTAGTGTGAAAACACTTCATCTTACGGCACTAAACTAACATTAATGCAAACATGTAATACATGAAATTATTTGCAATGCATTACTTCACACTGTAAACAAATGTTCGATTATTTACAAAGAAAATCATTATAAAACCAGTTTCCAAATAAATTCCTTGTAAAACTACAACGGTTGTCTGTGTAAAAAAGTACAAAGTATATGGTTGTAAAATTACAGGGGATAGCCTTGTGATTGTACATGCAACAAGAAAATAAAATTTTAAGTACTAGTTTTATTTTAATAATGTCACCTACGTTAGACAAATATTTTGTATAGCTTTAAAATAAATTCTACGCGAAATGATTTTGCAAACAAAAAAAGTTTCAAGGAGCCGCATCCTATTTGTATATAATCATGTTCAGTGAGTTCAGTGAAACTCTTATTTTTTTATTTTTTATTTTAAAGTATGCACTCAATATGAAAATTCACTTTATTCTATAAAAGTGAGCTACAAAATAGAAACATATGTGATTTTGAATAGCTACGTAATTTCCGCTAAACTGTGATTTCGGCAGAGAAGCGTACATATTTTTTTACAAAGAAAATCCGTGTAACTTTATAAACAAATAATTTTACAAGGGAAATTTTTGTACATTTACAAAAGTATGTAAAACTACAAAGAAATGCCTTGCCATTTATAGAAAAAATAGTCAGGGCAGGAACTGTTCGTATAAGCACAAGGAATTACTTTCTAGTGTTACAAAGTTTGCCTTTGTAAATTTACAAACGAATGATTTTACAAAGAAAATCTTTGTACTTTTACAAGGATTTGTGAAAGTACAAGATAATCCTTGTTAAGTTTTATACATTTTTTTTTAGAGTGCAACCATAATGTTTCCATGTTCCTAAAAGAAAATAAATTAAATTAAACTATGTATGGGAAGCGAACCCGAGGACGGGGCGTCGTACGCCGATGACAGGCTTGTCTAAGACCGTGTAGGTGTATGCCACTCCATGATACCCTACGATAAAAAGCTCCGAAATAATAACGACGGAGGAAACAGAAGATTCCCGAATACGACCCGCCGACCAGCGGCGTCACCCGGTACAATTCCCACGTGCAAAAACCGCAGACCGACCCCACCGGGAATCGAACAAGTGTTTTCAGCTACTGCACAAACTGTCTTGCCTACGTTTTAGTAACGATAATATTTGTAATAGCGGTAATATTTGTGGCCGCAAGTAACTTTTTGTATCGTAAAATGTTTAGTTTATGTACGTCGTATTTATGTGAATGTGTACATCGAATTTTCGAAAAATTATAAAAACCGAGATAGATAATTAGTGAAGAGATTTTGGTCAGAACTTAACATCTAGGTCTTAAGCGCTGGTAAGAAGTGACATGTTGTGAGTATAGAGCACCGTTGAAAAGAATTAAGGGGGGGAGAGAAAACGGGAGATCTACCAAAAAACCCGCCGTCCAGTGACATCGTCCGGCACGAATACCAGGAGCGAAAATCCATGGAGCGATCCCGTCGGGAACCGAACCCTGATCGCCATGTAGGGAACCGAGTTCTCAAATCTTCGCGTCAACAGCAGCATCTAAAATCGAGCTGATCTCTAAGGCAAAGCAGCAGAGTTTACCAAGAATGCGTAGAAACTACGATTTTCCTTGTATGCTAATTGTGCAAGTAATATTTTTTAAGTTTAAAATGTAGCGCACATGTTTAAACTGTAGCAAATTTCAATTACAAATTGTTTTTAATATGTACACAAAGTTTTCAAAATAAAACAGTTTATTTTTAACTAAATATTTGGCTGAAGAAGTTGTGTTAAACTGAATAGTGAAACGTATGTGACATTTGCTTGGAAAATGTTCGGCTACATTATGAAACAATCTTCAACACATCTATGAAACGGTTTAATGATATACACTCCCGCTATGACTAAATATCATCGTTTGCAAAGCAGCACAAATAAGGATACAATAAATACCATTATATACGCCGAAAAGATGCAATCCCCTACTGGTTATGCAACCTACCACGTTCCTCTTATCTGCTAGAGAAAATTTTGGAGGTCGGTTCCAGGGTAAGTTAGTCGATATCGACCTATAAATATAATGCATAATGCATTGTTTCAGTAAAACGTTGAGAAAAGAGGGGACCATTATTTAGTAACGTGGGAGGGAGTGGAAGTGAGGGAAGGTGATAATATTGAACGTCTTATCGGCTTTTAGAGACAAAACGAAGACAAGGGCGAAAAGTTCGAGTACGAGGACGGGAGATAAAATAATGGGAACTAAGAAAGAAGGACGAAAAGGCACATAAAATAAATATAAGTAGGAAATAACAACGTACCTCGGTCCGGCTAGGAGGAATGAGGCATTGTTTAAAGTACTTAAAGTACGTACAGAGATTACGTAGAGTGACAACGATTTTTCGAATTAAAAGTTTAGTTTTTTAAAGTTTATATTCGATTTACACTTTATTTAATTAAGTTAGTTACACTTTTGTTCGTTCTTAATCATAAAAACACGCAATTTTTATACATAGACATAATAACCTTAGATGTTGAAATTATTCGCATCGTAGCATAGTATTTAAAACCTGTAACATGTCGAGATATTTCGATATACTGTATTACAGTAACTATATTACACAACACTAGAAACATATTTTGCGATATCTGCAAGTCAGAAGGAAGGGCACATGATTAAGGTTTTCCATATGTTGTGCGCTTACAGCTGAAATTCAAAAATCATGATGTAAACAAATGTAAAATATTATTTAATATAACACTATAAATCACTTCACAAATATTTTAAACTAACATCCAATAATTCTTACTATCTCTTCATAATTTTTACATACGTTTTAGTAAAAGCACGATACAAAATATTTTTTTTTCATAAAGAATTTGAGAAAAAAAAATTTAACGTTATCAGCCCTAAAAATTCCGTTAAAAATTACAATTTAAGCATTTAAACTGATGCTGTTATGCAGTTGACCATTTAATAATCAATAGGGTCACCTTTGGTCTGTGGGCAGCAACAAGAAAGAAAATAATGATCCAAAGATTTTCTTTGGGATTAAAATCTGGGCTCCTAGTAGGTCAGTTTAACAATGCGATTTTGTTTTCTTGAAACCATCTCATAGTTATAGCAGATGTGTGGCGAGAAGCGTTATCCAGCTGATATGTAAACTACCTCCGTGAAGTTTCTGGGCGCATGGCAGCATGTTCTCCTGCATGGTTTCAATGTTTTCCCGAGAATCCATGATGCCGTCAACGAATCTCAATATCCCGGTACCTCCAGCCGACGTGCAATGCCAGATCATGACTGATCACCTCCTCCTTGAACAACTGGTACGAGACAATCTGTGCAAAATTTCTCCGTCACTATCCCCCTAACCTTCACTCTTCGTGAAATGTAGAGCAGAAATTTCGATTCATCGCTGAATAGGAGCTTTCCCCAATGTTCCATGTAACCGTTTCTTTTACCCCTGCGCAAAATTCTGCTGTTTCTCTTGTGAGTATTACTCAACAGTGTTTTCTTCAGATAAACATAGGAGTACGGTCCATTTTCCCTAAATTGACGAAAAACCGTCATTGTTGAAACGTTTACCGTTGTAAAGTCTTCAAATTTCCTCTTCATTTTAGGTAGAGATACCTCGTCATTTTACAAATTAATCTGTCTTCGCGCACAGATGTAGCTCTAGGCCGGCCGCAGCGCGGTTTATCCGCCACTTCGCCGAGCTCTGAAAAATTTTTTATTGTATTCGTTACACAGATATTACTAACACCTAACTCTGGTGCTATGTTCTGTGAGTCTTGCTGCATTTCCTCACACCAGTTAATTGTCATTTCAAACACTCCGAAACAGTTATTTTCCCATTTACGTGATTTACAAACACTCGAAATGTTCACTCGCCACTTCTGCGAAAGAAAAAATTTCCACTTGCGGACAAACTCTCTTAACTGGTTAGAGTATGAAGTGTCATCTGTTGCGCGAAGTTTAAGCTATCGACTGGTCCGCGTGCGGTCTCTCTGTTTCATTGTTACTTTTTTTATTCCGGTTTTAAGCATGTGTCATTACCTTGCTATTTTTCCCTGCAGTGTGCATCACAAACAAAATATTATATTTTTGTTAGTAAATTTTTTCTTACGTTTTAAATTTTTCAAATGATTTTCCAACTTTTCCAACGTTTAATGAAATGACACTAAAATAAATGTGATAGTTTACTTTCCGTGAATTTTTTTAATGTACGGTTTTTAAAATACGATTCTCAAATTTAAAAAATCGTAACTTGAAAACTAAGGGTATCCTAATGAACTTTAAATAAGTAATTGCGTAGAAGTTTAAACTATTGACAAAATATTTATAAACATGTTACTAACAAAATGGTTACAAGCTGACACCTATTACGTTAAGACATATATACGTCCTAAATTATTGTTAGGACCTATATAACTAATAATAATACATTTGTTACTTAACTGGTTCCACAAAATAATTACAACGCTGAAATAGTATAATGGAAGATTTTATTAAAAATAAAATATATTTTAATGACCAATCGTAATAGAAATTATATTTACATAAAGTGAAATATGTCGTAGTTCCCAATATTTCCATGCACAGTGCTTCTCCGCTTACTAATTACACTATGCGTGCCAATGGCTCCTTAGTACAAACTAGTTTTGAAAAACCTAGTATGTCGGTTTGGAAAAAAGCGTCCGGTTATGAGTTTACTGGTAGTAAATGCATTTAATTTTCCTTACTACAATATTAATTGATAACGAATACAACCTTACTAAAATCTCGATTTGAATGTTTTGTAATTCGGATCACAGAAAAAGTCTGTGCTAATGTAGTTTCCATTGAATTCCTCGCAACACACTGTCTGCAACACACGGAATTTAAATTTCAAAAGTTGATCTCTCTTAAAAAGTCGGTGTACCTACGCAGTCATTCAATGATAGTTTAGAGTGATTTCTTCACTGAAGGAAAAATTTTGTCGGAAGTTGTAACATATAGTTTCTCAATGTTACGAAAGTCGGTAAAATTTGCTTATGTTTGTTGGTTAAACTGCTTGAAGCAGGAATGTTAATATATTTGGAAGCTAATACCCCGTACTATAATTTAATTTTATTTGCATTTGTCTTTGGGTGAATCCGTTTATTTTACGCTGAGTGTAAACTTGTAAAAGTTTCCACAAATTTAACTTTTTCTAGACGTATATTTTCTTGCTTCAGTGTAGGATTTTATTTACTCCGACCAAGCTATCGATGGGCGTGGGAACGATTTTGCAGAGAGGTGACGGTTATGACAACGTGGAGGAAAGAGTAGTGCAAACTAAGGAAAGGAACGTTTTTTTTAATAATTGGAAATAAACGGAAGAAATTATCACCTTCGACGAGATTTGATATTTTATGTGAATTTAATCAACCAAATATGATGAATGCTGTTATTCAATTCACTGCGATGGTCTTGAGAAGTCTCAAGAAAGGAAATATCAAATTATTTATGATATAAGAATATTCCGTCGAAGGGTAGTAAGAATTACAATACTTTTTCCGGAGGACTACGACGACGCTAGCTGAATTGCAGTTCATAAGGCTGAGTTGTCGTCCAGATTGGATTCCACGACGCCCGGGGAAGAGATTTTGATACCTAGATCGGAATCGTCGTCTCGAGAGGTCCGAGGAGACGTCTGAAGCGAAGGTCGTCGTCCAGCCTAGTGAGGGCTACTCTTACTATGCTGTTTCTGGTCACCTTCCAGATCCCGTTACCCACATCGGGAGATGCTTTTTAGCAAGAAACTTACCGGTAAGGTCAACGGACTTCAAAGACGTGTACACCACGGCAACTCACGTTAAAAATTTTGTTCGCCGATATCGAGTATTTAGTGATTAGTGCAACAAAACCCATAGTAGGATCATGAAGATCTGAAGAGTCCATCATTGGTATTTGCAAGATGTCATGAGGAAATCAGTGATAAATATCGTATGAGTTGCAGTGTTGTATCCCTCGTCTATCGGTAGTTTGATACGGTGTATAGTCAAATCACTCGCCCAATTATCATGACACTAGTTTACACAATATTCTTTTTAATTTCATTTGCACACATTGACATAAAGTTAATTTTAGATTTAATTTGTGGAAACTAAATTTATATCAGCATACCTATTGCATCACATACTTTACCAGCTAAATAAACAGTAACTACTACAATTCAAAGTTGTTTCTTTAATCCACACGTACAGTTTACTTGGTTGATAGTGCCGGCCCTTTTACGCAACACATTACATACAAAAGCAACACGTTACATACAAAAGAACCCCTAAAAATATGTGTTTGTTTATACAGACGTCACAAAGTCTTTCCTGCAAAATTATTTTGTAGGCATTACAAAATAATTTTGTGGTGGCCACTATATTTTAACAATGTCAACCAAATATTTATTTGGTGACCACAAAATAAATTTTGTAGGGGAAATACCACAAAATATTTTGTAGTTGTCACAAAATATTTTTTCCGTGTTTTAAAATAATCGGACAGTCATTTTCTGGACGTTCAGCTACGTTCTTTTCGTAATCAGTTTCTTTTATTCGTTTAGTGTACAGCTTTAAGATTATCTGGTTAGTCAATTAAAAACATAAAATTGTACGAATGCATTTCTTATAATAACAAATTATTACACAGTCCGCATTCCCACAATATATTTAGCAGTGCATATTAATATCACACACAATACAAGAAGGGGTTTCAGAATTAATTTTTATCTATTGTCTTCACAGTTCACAAGTGTACTGTTTCACAATATTTTAAATGCCAACATTATGACTTACTTCTCCTCCAAACTACAATTCACATTACATTTATGTAAGCTCCTAGTTTTTAATGAACCAGTAGGACATAATTCAGATAGTGCGTTTATGTTTTACAGTATGTTTTTTATTTATAAATACTATTTCTATTATAAAAGAAAAACAAGTGTGTACCAACAAGCAGTACCAAGTCTTCCTCTCTCTCTCTCTCTCTCTCTCTCTCTC
>PNEQ01089530.1:11172-73975 GCA_003012365.1 Medauroidea extradentata | reverse complement strand
TATGGTACCATTTTGTTCACAAGAATTAGCACTTTTGTCCGATATGCTTAAAAGTTGAATTTTCCTATTCAGAAAGGAAGAACTAAACAGCCCAATTTTGTGTTTTGAAACATTTTTTTTAAAATACTCAACATCGCGGAATATGAAATTTAAACTTATATATAAAACAAACCATCTTTATTCTCGTATGGTAAAAAAATAAATTGTGTATCATTAATACTTTAGTTAATAAACGATTGCGAATTGTTATGTGTTTTTTGAAGTTTTGAGGTAGGGTCCACACAACCACACAACAATATTGAACACACACGTGCTATAAGTATTAATATTTTTAAAAATAAAATATAGAAAATGTGTTACTATATATTTTTGTAACTTTAGGATTTTAAAGGAGGATATAAGATTCTTTGGAGACTCCCGCCCCCTATTTTTTAGGCTATGTTTTTGGCGGGCTGCGGGTCATGTCACTGTAGAATGCCAATCGCAGCTATTATTAGCAACTTCACGAGAGACAAATCACATGTAACAGGTCGGTAGGTATTGCCCGATGTGTAGGAACCCTTGTATTTCGCGAAAATAAAATTTGCTCCAGTCTGTTTCCTTGCCTTACGTGCACATCTGCAGTTCTGCTTCGTGGCCAGTGATTGGATATTTTAAGGGCGTTCACATGGCAAAAGTGCATACATTTATATTTGTACGTAATGTTAGTTTTGTAGACGTTACATGTGACTATAATTTCCACTTGTGAAAATTTTTCAGATCTCATAGTATTCCCACAGCGGCACGTCAAAGTCAAAATTTGCAAGTTATGGGAACATGCTAACAACAAAAACCAACTGACTTACTCGAATGACGTAATTTACATTGAAATTAGATAATATGGGCCATATGCTAAAATATTTAAAACCGCACAACCAAGTCCTTTTGTATTGTTGCGAGCCGCGACTGTCTGGCTGGGCGGTGTAGTACGATACTGTGGTGGCGGAGCTAGGACACCACCTTCCCACTCACTCCTCGGCGCCGTGGCTGTCGGGCAGGGCGGCGAAATACAATACAGTGGCGGCAGCGCTAAAAGGCCTCCTTGGGTGCTGCATGGATTGTATTACTCCGTGATAACCACCTGCACCCAGTATCGGGTAACCGAAGGAAAATATCGTGATCTGGAATGATCCTGTTCCCTCTTTACCTCTCGGGGTGGTGCTTGACTTTGAAGCGACATATTTCCAGGAGGTTGGAGAACAGAGACATGCCGAGATAATTCGAGAAGTAGGGGTGGATATATAAGGGGGAGCTGCAGCAGGAGCGAGAGAGTTTTGGCTGGCAGGTGCCTGGTGCGATCTCAAGTGATAGTGACAAGTATTGGATTGCGACGACTGTTCGAGGGTGTCCAGCGAGTGGGACCGCAGCAAGTAGTAGAAAGAAGGTGTTTCTAGGCCAGAAAGATTCTTCGGTATTGTATCATTGGGTCCACCATTGTGAGTGACTAGTAACCTTTCCATATACAGAGAACTTATGTAGATGTATTTTTTTTCCTTTGTGTAAATAGTAGTTATTTGTTCTGTTTGACAGTTATTGTGGAACATCTTTATAGACATAGATTATTTTTGTATGTACAGTTGTAAATAAACTAGGTTAGCTTTATTTTATTTATTTTATCAAAGACCTCCATCCCCAAACGTACCTAGCCAGCAAGCTTGTAACAGTATTAAAAAAAAAGCCGCATATGAAGAAAATTATCGTTGATTTTAGAATTTTTTTTTAAAATACAAAGGAATTGAATTGTGTGATTTTTAATCTTTTAGCACTTGACCCATGCTATTTAATTTCAGTGCAAATTATTTCATTCGTGTAAGTCAATTGGTTTTTGCTGTTAGCATGTTCCCATAACTTGTAAATTTTGACTTTGACCTGCCGCTATGGGAAGACTATGAGAGCTAAAAAAAAGTTTAACAAGTGGAAAATGTAGTCAAAAGTAACGTCTGTGAAACCAACACTTCGTCGTACAAATATAAAATTACGCGCTTTTGCTGCGTGAAAACTCTTAACTGTCGCTAGCCTTGGGATTCTACCGGCAAATGACAGACGTGTGGTGTTGCAGGAAGTTTTCACAGTTGGCTCATTCAAATGAGATACGTAGAGACAGTGAATTTAGGTGAAAAGAACCCTGCAACAATTTGTTTCAATTCCTTATGTAAACACCTGTTTCTCTGCTTCATGGTCAGTAATTGGAAGTTTTTAATTTTCAGCGTCTCAGAGTCCAACCCGCAAATCACGGACATGTGGTGTTGCGGTAACATTGTTCTAATTGGTACAGTCAAATGAGCCACGCTTCTGCCCTATTATATTCAGCCAATAACCACGAACCGTAGTTGCAGGTGTGCACGTAAAGCATTGAAACAAGTTGTTGCACAATTATTTTCACCATATATCACTGGCTCTAGAGATACGGCTCTTCGCACAGACACGCTGCCAATAACCATGAAGTAGAATTGCAGATGTGTCCGTAACACATTGAAACAACAAGGTCCCTACCGATGTGGCGTTCCACAGTAACTTGACCAGCATCGAGCGCAGTGCACTGTAAGTCTACTTATCTAGGAATACTGTAGTGCAGGAACGGTTGCGTTGTCAGCCCTTATGTTCACATGACAATTTATTGTTCTTCTAGGGCAGGTACGCATAGTCATAATTGCGAGAAATATACGCGCCACATTCTACACGTTGGCAGCAGGCATATTCTTGAACCGTTTGCGTGTTGTTTGCGTCGCAAGCTCTCTCAAAGTTACCAGACGTTCGGACTCGCAACCGGAAACGGCTCTTAATGATCTTTCATTTATTTCAAACAATTGCAAATTACTGGAATATTTTTTAACCACATGCTTTGAAAAAATATTTGATGTTGTGTACAGTCATACGATACAATCTTGTCAGATCTTTTTTTTTTATAATGTACCGTTTGCTAGAAAAAAATATTATTTTACTTAATTTTGGCGTATTTTGACGACAAAATATGTGCTATTTCAGGGGCTTGAATCTAAACATACGTTTGCTGTATTGCAACAGAAAAATGCAGATACAAACGGTGATATATAAGTGTTAAAACTTCCAGAATGCATTTTTTATGTATGTATTAATTTGCGTTAAAAATATTTTCGAAACCACTGCAAAACTAAAGAGCGAGGCCTTAAAGACAGACAAGATGGCTGATAATTAATTGATACCCTTGCTATTTGCCGTGAAAGTAAGTTACTTTAAAATTAAATGTCAAATTGTATGTCCATAATCGGTTTTTTAAAATACATCTTAATAAATACTTGGCGATGTTTAAGTTTTAACATTGATAACCATTCGTGGTGAAATATTTGCATGAATATTCGCCATTTTATCTGCCTCGTTGGACTCGCAATATGCTGCGTACAAAGGTGGGTTCACAATCGATACTATAAACAGTAAACACAGAACGTAGGTCGTTCGCACAATAACTAACCTCTATGTATTCTTACCTACCGATTCACAGCACCAAAAAAGAGGTTATGTGCATAGAGATGCTGACATAGGAAATGGTAATATTTCATTTCCTGTGCATACGCATAGGACAAGAACCATTCACAGCAAAGGAGATTATGAGTGTCCGCCGTGTATGTTTAACCTCCAAAAATACATGCGAGCAAAACAAATAAAGAAATAAGAAATTTTAATGTTCAAACGATGTTTCCATATTGTAAATATTGTTTTACGCTTTGCAGTTTATAGGAACTTTGTTTTTGCATTTCCTTTTATCTCCGAATACGATTCCGCTTCAAATATGTTTCAATGGCATTCGGTTGTCTTTTATACAGCAAGGAATATTTCAGATTAGTCGAACATATGCAATTGGCTAAATATAACAGTAAGAATCCAATTGTGAATTAATTTTTGCACAACGCGTGTGGTTGTGCACAGTTTCTACTGTTAACGTTATGTGCTCTGCCATAGCCATCTTTAGTAACAGACCGCGGCCTTAGATCTGACAACCTTGGCAGGAAGGGTCATTTGAACACTTCTTTGTCTCGCCAACGGCAGTGGCTTCCCCTGAGTCACCGGTATGTAGAGCAGAATAACGAATCAGGTACAGCCATTGCCTTTAGAGAGCTAAAAGAAGTGTTAAAATGACCCTTCCTGCCAGGGTTGCCATATCTAAGTCCGCGGCCTTCTACTAAAGATGGCTATGGCTCTGCGCTAATGTTTTTTAATTGTGAACCAACCGCAAGCGAGATAAGCAAAATTCGTCCCGCGAGTAGATTCCGAGAACGCAGACTCTTATCCATCTCTTACCTGTGAATAGTTTGCGGGCTTGTTACGATAATGTTTGTAACTATCAGCGTAGGTGTGATGACTAGGAACTGCTGATTTTTCCCCCACTTTGTTTCAGCGCCTTACGTGCAAACCTGCAGTTCTGCTTCAAGGTCAGTGATTGGACTCTTACTAGTCGTGGGGTTATACCCGCAAATAATAGACGTATGGTGTTGTAGTAACCTGGCTGTGATTGGCTCAGTGAAATGCGAGTAGTTTCTTTGTAAAGGCACGCTGCCCAGTAACCACGGAGCAGAACTGCAGGTAAGGCACTGAAACAAAGTGGCCATAACTCTTTCCGCGAAAATCAGCTGTCCCTAGAGATGAGCTGTTCCCTGAAAATATTGACGTGCTATTTTCAGACAGCCTGTGCAGCATCCTCAGGGACTGTGTGGCCGCATCACGTGGGTCTGGACGGACACGCACATGGTTGGCCGGCGCGTGACGCACGTAAGACGGCGATGTCCTTCCTTCGTGCGTTCTCGCCGGAGGCGCTCGGCGACGAAGGATGACGTCTACGAAGGCCCTCCCGCGTCGGAGAGCGCCCGGCAAAAAGAAACTTGTTTTAGCGACAGTTATCGTCGAAGCACAGCTGGCGCGGTGACGTAACACCGCGATAAGCAGGAAGGTCAGGTGCTACCCATGACGACATCGCCGCGATTCCTGACGAAGGAGCTGACGAAAATTTCAATTGACGACTCCTATGGAGTTTGTGTGAGTGAGGCACGGCGCCAAGGGCGATGTTGACCGGCTCATCTGGTGCGGTATCACCTCTACCGCAAGACACTGAAACGGTGTGCGGTGGTCTCATAGAACACACGCCTGACTGACACTTTCATTGGTGAACCCATCATTTATTGGTGGGAAGTTTTAAGCAAAGTCCACTGCATGTTTCTTAGAGTAGTTTCGTACGAATCCCGTGAATAGTTTATCAGTAGAGGCACGAATATTTCGCGTATTAATCTGGCAACAGCCTAGATTTCTCAGAACTATACACAGACTGGCCAAAGTCAAATATCCATTGGCTTCTAACCGTGTTACCACCACAACGTTTCCTTATTTATCACTGGCTTGCAGTCGTCAAAGATGTGTCGTCTAATCACAGGAGTACTGAAGTATACATTATTGGCATTCAACCTGACCGAGAATCAATACGCGAAATAATCGTGCCTCTAGTTATCAGATATAAAAGGCTGAAGAAGCGGTTTTTAACCATTTTGAGTGGTTCGGAAATGATTTTTTAAATTGACGTGATGGTTTGAAATTACCTTTCCGTCCTCGGTTGAAGAATATTTTCTTTCCCTACATTCACACAGTGAATACATGTATAGTCTGTTCACTTTAAACTGAACACTCCGCAACATTAAAAATAACCAAAAACCTGTATTTTATAGGAGCCAAAGGCGATAAGTTTTCAATGTTGTGAAACGTTTACACTAGTTTTTAGTTTCATTATAGTTTTCATATTGAAAATAGGAAAGATGAATGCCAAATGGCTGAAAGAAAAAATTTAGAAGTGCTCACTTTATCCTGAACGGTTTATAGAATAGTTTCGTAAGAAAACGTATTCACGAACACACTGTAACATATTTTGAGCACGTGATAAGGGCATCCTTAAGGATATGAACCATTATTTATACCGCTTTAGTGAAGATTTTTTTTTTATTTCTAAACAAGAGCTATATTGAAAAACAGTTGCACAGTTTTGCTATAAAAAAGTCTTTAGTATGCAGTATAATTTTTTCAAGTCAATAAATAATATAAATTTAGCCAATTACTTAATTAATGAAAATTTCCTTAACTGCTTAGTTAGATGAAAGTATTTTGTCTTGAAAAAAATTAGTTAACGAAACTGTGCAACAGTTTTTCGATATCTGCTCTCTTTTAAGATTTAAAAATAATTATCGTTCTGTTTCGTGGTCAGTTGGTTTGTTATTTTAACTCTCTCTCGAGCCTTGGGATTCTACCGGCAAATCAGAGCCGTGAAGTGTTGCAGAGACTTTATTGTAATTGGCTCAGACAAATGAGACACGGCTCTTCAAATAAACACGCTGCCAATAATCATGAAACAGAATTGCAGATGTGAACGTTAGGTACTGAAACAAAGTGGGGCAAAATTCTTTTCGCGAAAAAACAGGGTCCCTACTCATAGAGCATACTTAATTTAATTGTGTGTGTATATACATACATACATACATACATACATACACACACATAATGGGTAAAAGTACTTTATCACATTGGTGTGTCAGAAAAAATATCGAGCTAATACGTCAATTAGATTTATAGAAGTATTAATTTGCTTTTGTGCCACAATTTCATCAAATAAAATTATGTGAGGTAAATTTGTGGATTCATATATATATATATATATATATATATATATATATATATATATATATATATACATATATATATAATACTACGGTAAAACTGCACGACAGTTTATGATACTTCGTGCGTAAAGGTGATATACGTGGTTTACTTTAAAGTGAGCACATCCCAACATTTATAATAACAAAAAAAAAAAGTATAATTGGGGATATAGAAATAAAGTTTTCAGAGTTGTGAAATGTTGACACTAATTTGAAGTTAAATTGAAATTTTCATATTATAAATATTAGTGATGGAGGAATAATAGCTCATAGAAAATTGTAAGCAGTGCTCAGTTTACCCTGAACAGCCTATACGTATTATTCTTGTTACCGTGTTGTCAACATACATGAATTTTCTTTTTTGTTGTATCTCGGCGGGTGAAAAAGAAACATTGCGTGTAGATTCCCCTCAAGAAAGCAGGGAATAAAGTATCTCGGAGGAGATGAGGAAGTGTTAGGTCTTCGTTGACGTTCACTTGTAAGCTCGAGAAAGTGCCTTGAAGGGAGAGGCTAACACACTAACTACATACACACTACGCTTGACGTAACCTGTCTTCGGACAGGAAGTGAAAGTCCCCACCCATTTCCTGTCCGGCTGCGAGCCTCCTTTCTGTCCGATTTTCCTCGCCCGAGATGTTTGTGCATGTCTTAAAGCCCATGTACGTTCTATGAAAGTAAAGGTCTTGACAGTGAGTGAGATATTTTTGGTCAGCGTTTAACATCGAGGTCTTTAGCGCTGGTGGTGGGTGACATGAGGTGAGTGTGGAGCAGCGCCAGAATGAATGGGCGGGGAAACGGGAGATCCCCGAGAAAACCCGCCGACCAGTGGCATCGTCCGGCACTATTCCCACATGCGAAAATCTGGGGGCCGACCCCGCCGGTAATCAAACCCGGATCGCCTTGGTGGGAGGCGAGAGGTCTGACCTCTCGGCCACCGCGGCCCCTTGACACTGAGGAATTCAAATGTGACTCCCTTTTTGTCGCCGAGCGTTAGTAGTAATTTGGTCGAAGATTTGTCTTGTTTTGTAATTGGCTTAGCTTAAAATGTGAAGTTGTTATCGGAATTGCGTGTACGATATAGAAGAAACAAATTGAAATGTAATTTTGTATTGGAACAAATTTTTTCAACTATAACATTTAGTTTTTTAATCTTTTACACGTAGACACACATTGCAACGATTCTAAACTTTTGTAGAGCAGAAATAATAGATTTTGTTCGAATGTGTTCACTAAAACAATAGTATATAACATTTTTTTTCAGACGACTTATATAAACATTTCCACACATGCAAATGTATTTATGGACACGAAACATGTATATACAAAATCAGCTCACCTTATTAATATAATTTTATAGAAATAATTGTAAAAATTGTAACGCCACCAGATGTAAACAAGACAAATCTTCCACCAAATTACTACTAGCACTCGGCGACAAAAAGGGAGTCATTTCTCTTCCTGGAGAGAATATGCAGTGTCAAGACCTATTACTCTTAGACCGTGGGCCCATGTCACCCAATCAAATTTTTCTTCTAGTAGCTTTAAAATAAGGTTGGTCAAATGAAGTTGAGTGGTAGTGCGCCACGAAAACGTCACTAACGCAGCCATATTTGTTGGAGGAATTTGATAGCCTTAGTTTTCATCCAATATTTGCGAATTGGACGAAGCTTAAAGCAAACATAATCACGCCTTTTGTAAATGGAATTAATACTATGTAACTAATATTCAAAATGTACTGATTCTGATTATACAAAACTTAAGTATAGTTTGTTATTAAAATAAATTAATAAAAACAAATAACAGAGAAAATGAAATATGACGAGCATTTGTGAGCTATAATTAGTTGCTAACAACCCAAACGGCAGTAATCTATATCGTCATGATTACTAAAAATATTGCAGAGAAATAATACCTAATTGTTATTTGGACGACTTGAAATATACGCCCCCTGACGTCACCGCAGGGGAAAAGTACTGTGGGAAACAACGCTTGTTTACAAACATGCTGATTTGTTAGTTGGCAATTGCAGAAAGCAAAAATGTTGCACATTTATAGATTTGCATGCAAGAGTAAAAAATATTAGTTTCAATTTCATGGTTAAGATACGCAAATACATAAGATTAATGTTTACAAAAAAAACGGCGAATTCCAAACAAATAATCAATTTTCTTGACGTACATCTCATCCGGGACATGTGAAGCCAAACAGCTAATTGAAGGTTATGTTCGGCTGCGGTATCCATGGAGATAGGAATTGTTTCCCACACCTGACTGAAGCTCCGACTTTTTTCAAGACGTCCATTCGTTTTACATAATTTACTTACTACATGAATTTATGTTAAAATGCGTACTATAATTTTGCAAGTATTTCAACATAACCTAACCTCCAACAAAACACGTAACAGTGTGACGTCTCCAAAGATATTTTATATAACTTGACCGACCAACTTTATTTGACGACCATATTTCGACAAATATTAATATTCAAATTTATTGCCAAACGGAGGGCATGGGGAAAGACAATGTTAACCCACAATTTTTAAATATTTGAGTTTTATGCAGAAACACAATGATAATCTTATACTGTACATTCCCATATAAGAGATTAAGTAATATGACCACCGCAGTGCAATAATGTCTCTAATACAGGCCATGCTTTCATAGCTTACTACACCAATTAAATATATACATATATACTTATTTATCATTGTGTACTTGTTTACTTTACATTGGTTGTAAACTGTTGTAACTAAATAAATAATTTATAAACAATGATAATTTTAGTTAAATTTCTTTGTCAAATCGTACCTTAACTTTATATGTGCGTATCTCAGTTGTGATACATTATGGGTTACCATTGCCTCTCCCCACGCCGTTCATATATAGTTGGAGACAAAAATTAGACAATGTGACAGGACTTTTAGGATATAGAGCTGTTTATGGCGGGAATGCTGACTGAGAGAAGGATTGGTACCGCTCTATAGTGTACCTGTTCCAACATGTTACTGATGCAGAACTGTTTCTGTTACCAATAATTTGATACCTTCAGTATAAGATGCAGGAATCATGTCTCGGTCGTCGAGAATTTAAGGCGGCCGCCTACCTCACGCTTCAAATGCGTTGCAGTGTGTTCGTAAACAGGTTTTTTTTTCTACGAAACAATTCAACGCGTGTCCATTGTGCCAACGTACGAAAAGAAAACACATTTCAGACAAGGTCAGACTCTCCTTGTGTATACACTATGTTCATTAAAAACACTGTTTCTAAGCCTTTCAACATGGCTAAAATCAGCCTTTTTGAGATGGTCTTACTTCAAATGTACTAACCGGATGTATATGAGACTCAGATTACGATGTATACTGAACTATGCCACAGACTTTCCACCAGTAAAATTATATGGTCACCGCTTAATGTCCCAAAGTAAAAACCGTTCGACGGGAACCCTGCACGCTATTTCAGCGCTTGGCTCGTTGTGACGATGCGGCATTTGATGAGCGTTTTAAGGTCGCCCTCATGTCTCCGTCATTTCTGAGCCTCTAACGCTCAGGTAGACAACGTCCTTAAAGGTGTTCGAGTGCGATAAAGTCATAATTTTATATGGACATGAAATAGCGTTAGTTTTGTAGACGATACTTGTGAGTGCAGTTTCCTCTTACAAAACAATTTTAGCTCCCATAGTTTTTCTCATAACAGTGCGTCAAACCAAAATTAGCATGTTCTGCTACCATGCAAATAATGAAAATTAGTTGACTTACGGTCGTGGAATAATTCATAGTGAAATAACATACATTGGGCTACGTAATAAAACATTTGAAAACATCCTGCGAACTGTTTTTGCGTTTTTAAAAAAATTGCTGAATTCGAAAATTTTTTCTGTACTTTTGCAATTTTTTAAATTCAAAATATTACGTTGTGGTTTTTTTTAAAATGTTTTATTGCATAGCTCATGGGATGTAAGTTCACAGTGAATTATTTGGTTTAAGTAGATCAGTTGGTTTTCACTATTTTCGTGGCAGTGTAACAAGTACATTTTGACTTTGACACCCCGTTATGAGAGCTCAAATTGTTTCGTAAGAGTAAAATGTACTCACAAGCATCGTCTAGAAAAGTAACACTATTACATAAAAATATAAAATTATGATTTTATCGCACTCTAACACCCTTAATATCTCTCGTAGTCGCAACTATGAAATCGTGCGCCGCTTGCCCGCGTATGTTATCAGTAGGGACCCTTGATTTTCGCAGCACTTTTGTTTCAGTGTCTTCCCTGCACACCTGCAACTCTGCTTCGTGAACAATGATATGATGTTTTTAACTGTTAGCGTCTGGGAGTCCTACCCGCTAATCTCCGAGTACGGTGTCACAGCAATCTTGTTCCGACTGACACAGTCAAATACATGATGCTTCTACACCAAGACACCGTGCCAATATCCACATAGCACAGCTGCAGATGTACACATCATGTATCGAAACAAAGTGGTGCAAAAATCTTTTCACGAAATTTAAGGGTCCCTAATTATCAGGTACGCGCTTACCGAGTTATCTTTGTTTGGTGGATACTGTCCGGTTTTCGTTACACTGCAATAAGAAATTGATGGTAATTAAAGAAATTTGATGAAATATTTATCCGGTATAGATAATAGGCTTACACACATAATTTGTTTGCACTGAAATAAAATTATAAATTAGCATTTGTAAATTTAAATTTCTCCACTCAAAGCGTTTACAAATTGACCGAAGTGAGGTTTAACTGGGTCCAAAAGCAAACCTAGCTAATTTATTATGTGGCGTTCGATTATAACAAGGCTAACCTGTGATTATCGAGTAAATTTAATTACGCGATAGAAAAAATAATTAGTTAAATTTATCAGGTAATTTTTCGTAAACGCTTCATGAGAATTACGATAGTAAGACCGCACCTCATAGTGATAAAATAAGGTCGAATACAATATTTATAAAATAGCTAAACCGAGACATTTTTGTTTTTTAACATTGTTTTTGTAACTAATCAACGTTATAACTCGGTAACATTACCGATCGATTGCGTATGAAAGCCGTTTCCTGCATTGAGAAGAATGAATATTTCTATAGACTGTTATAGGTATTAGCAGCAATTATTTCTGATTGCTTTTTTCATTAATATGTACATCTTTGGGCAAGCAGTTCTTGCAAAACGATGCAGCAAAATCACAATCCTACAGTTTTTGTACACACAGCAAGAAATTGCTGACGGACGAACATTAGTTCCTTCTCAATGAAATAGTGCTTTAAGAGCAACATTGAACCACATTTAAAACTAAAAACAAAAATAGGTATGAAAAAATTCCGAAAATAGAAATTTTAAAAATAAATTTAATTTACAGCTAGCCTTAAACGTTTGTAAAACAACTTTTGCCAAACATATCTTAAAATGAACTAATACAATACATTTATATCATCTTAAATAATACGGTTTATTAAATTTTTGCTTAGACAGACCGTTGAGCGGATTGGTTCATGATATTTGGTCTATTTTACTGATGAAGTTGTGGTACAGTGCACATTTAATTTATCAACATATAACGTTGCACATGTATATTTTTAATTTTTATAAATACTTGTTTTAATTATGCAATTTTATTTATGGTAACTACAAAAGAATGTTATTAAAATGTATATAATTCTATCTTATGGCACGTAGTTAACGATCTGGAAACTATTAATGTCTTTAGATAAGTGGAGTTAAATTTGAAATTATTTCTTGTTTAGATGGTAAATGAACAGTAAAATAATTTAGCAGTAAAATAAAATTTTTGTTCAAAACATTGTTTCACTTTAGGCATCTGTTGACAAGGTTAAATAAGTAATATACGTACCTCCCTAGATAGGCTGCGTCTGTGTGTGTGAGGCAGGAGCGGTAAGGCTGCCGTTGACCGACGTATGTAATGCATTATCGCCTCTCCGCGCAAGCCACTCAGCTGGCGTGTGGTGCTTCACTGTAATCCTTTTTCCTATGGAAATTTAAGTGGTGGTCATACGATTTTATTTGTGGGCAGCACAGTTCAAAGTCTGTCGATTGTTTCTATAGTTGTGTTTTTTTTAATCCGGTTGCTATTTTTCATGATACGGCCGTCTGGAAAACCAATTTTTGGTCATTTTGAGGGGCCTTGAAATGATGTTTCTAATAAACGCACGGAATTTTTAAATCTATAGCGACATACTGTAGATTGAAGTGTGTGTTCTTTTCGTAGATACACAAATGTAATGCGCGTTAAATAGTGTCGTAAAAAAAAAGAATAGCCGTAACTCTCTGCAACGTATTTGAAGGGTAGGTAGGGAGGCCTCTTATGTAAATCTCTTATTTTCATTCTCTCCCTTATTTATTATATTCCATAAAACACGTGTTCTGTAAGTTCTCGCGTACTTCTAAAATATTCACAACTCCCTCGTGAATGCAGCTGTAGCTATACCAGTTTTGTCGTCAGGACACAACATTTCAAGCAGGTAACCAAGATGGCCACTCTAACAGGCACCTTGTGAAGTTTAAAGATTTTTTTTTTGTTTTACATGCGCAATGGCTAGAGATGATGGCATATTGCGAAAATTTTTTGAGCCAAAATACTCTTGAAAACACTGTGGTTTTTTGCGAGATGTATGACAGGGTGATACATATCTGACACAACGTAGCTGTTGCAGATCAATAATAGGGCATCAAGTATTAGAATAGCGGGATTCTTATTGACTCAGTCAAATAGTGCAACAGCTCCACGCACAAGCGAAAGCCCGTAATCTTCTGGTAAGATGAACGTGCGTTGAAACCCAGCAATCAGTCGAGTTTTCCCGCGGTAAACCATCTTCTCTTGCAATGGCTTGACTAAAATCCACGATAAAAGTACCTGAGGAAATCGTAATCATATGAGGTGTGCAGAGCAAAGTGATGTAAGTAACAAAATCTTTGATTTGTAAAAACTTAAAATATAAAGTTTGTATAAACGAAATGGGTGTTTTTTTTTTGTGATTGGTAGATACATAAGTAACACTCAACTGCTCAACTCCATCTTTCACAATACCATGTTTTTACTTCACTACTGTACTGATAAATGGCGGGACATTGTCACAGCAGTAGTAAAGAGCTTCACCCTACACGGCAATGGGTGAACAATGAGGTTAACCTAATTCTGGCACTGAAAATAGGATGCCATGTTGTGGACTTACATGAAATTATCCCATTTTTTGGCAATTTTGGACACACCACTTCAGCTCTGCCCGCCTCATATATAACTAGAAACCTGCGAAATTCGCGTTTATATTTGGTGACGGACTAGATAGACTGCACTGCTCTGCATACATCAGAACATATGTGATTACATTGGACACGAGCCTCTACGTGATACCATTTACTTTTGTCACTGATTTACGGCAGATTGGTCACTCTACAGTGGAACATATAAATGAATGGCTTGGTGGGTGAAGGGGGCATGTAACATTTGTAATAATTGAAGAGCATGGGATGAAGGGGGCATGTCACATTTGTAATAATTGAAGGGCTTGGGATAAAGGGGGCATGTCACATTTGTAATAATTGAAGGGCTTGGGATGAAGGGGGCATGTCACATTTGTAATAATTGAAGGGCTTGGGATGAAGGGGGCATGTCACATTTGTAATAATTGAAGGGCTTGGGATGAAGGGGGCATTCACATTTGTAATAATTGAAGGGCTTGGGATAAGGGGGCGTGTCACATTTGTAATAATTGAAGGGCTTGGGATGAAGAAGGCACGTCACATTTGTAATAATTGAAAGGCTTGGGATGAGGGGGCATTCACATTTGTAATAATTGAAGGGCTTGGGATAAAGGGGGCATGTCACATTTGTAATAATTGAAGGGCTTGGGATGAAGGGGGCACGTCACCTTTGTAAATTTCTGGAAAAGAAAAAGCTATTTGAAGTTTATTTAACTTGATGAATCTTTTTGATTTGCATACATACATTACGAACATATTACAGCTATTGAGAAGTTTATATATATCTTGAAATATTTTCCTTCTAAAATAATTTTTATTGCTTGTTTTAAGAAGTTCATAAATGTGTCATGCCCCCTTCATCCACCAAGGCCTTCAATTATTGCACATAAGCATTCTCTGCGGCACGGCAGGCCACGACACTGTCAGCCAATGAGTGAATTCGAACGAGACTACAGCCGTTTGGAGTCTAGTCTGATGTCAGAATATAACGCGAATTTTGCATGTCTCTACATATACAGTTGAACAGAATATGAAACACACGTTTTTTTTTTTTTTCGTAGCAAACGCCCGTATATACGTGTGTGTTCCAACGCACCTTCTCTTCTCAAAGGAGAGAAACTGGCTGTTGTCGAGAGAAAGGGCTTCTTTGCAAGTGTTCTTCCTGTGGTTGGCGACACCACGTGCTTATTCCCGCCAATAATTCAGCCGTCACAGCTGGCGGGAGATACCGCATGTTTCCGGGTCAGCCCTCTCACTGCCCATTCTTCTCCTTCTTACATACGACGGCTGTGATGTCGACCCACATACTCCGGCATGTTATAACTTCTGAAAATATACCTATAAAATATACGTTTTTAAAATAAATAGCTCCCCCAAATAAAAAGTATTTTTAAATTATTTTATGTAAAAATACAGTAGCCTATATGAAATTAACACAACTAATTCATTATTTGTACGGCTTTTTCGATACTAATTTTAAATTCCTAAACGAGAACACATATCGAAAAAACGTTGCACAGTTACGTTAAAAAACAGTCTATACTATGTGAATGAATTTTTTTTCAAGATAAAATGCACAATGGTTTCAGCTAATTATGCAATCAAGAAAATTATCATTACTGAACAAATTAGCCAATTCTATAAAATGTTTTCCTCTAAAAAATTTAGTACGTGGTAAAAACAATTTTTAGTTAAACTCTGCAATAGTTTTTAGACATCTGCTCTCGGTTAGGAATAAAAAAATTACTTGAAAGTAGTAGAAATGATGGATCACGGCCGTAAGCATGGAATCAATGAGTAGTGCTTCGTACGATGGATGTCTTGCGCTCATAAAACGCCATCACCAGTAAAACGAAGTTAATCAATTTTTTTTGCATTAACTTTTCGTAAAGGCATTCGAGTGGGGAAAAAATTGTAATTTTATATTTGCGTGAAGTGTTTTTTTTTTTTTTTTTTTAGATTTTACTTGGGAATACGTTTTCTTCTTACAAAAAAAAATAGCTCAGCCATTTTTCCCATAATAGCATTTCAAGGTCATAATGTTTATATTTTCAGTTCGTTCTCACTGTAAGAAACAATCAACATAATAAAATGAAATAATTCACATTGAAACTTCATGCCAAGGGCTACAATTTAAAATTACAGAAATATTTTAAAGTACAAAAGTATTTTGTAATGGATTTTTATTATCGTCACGCACTACGCAGTGGCCTGTGACATCTTTTTACATTGTGATTTTTTTTTTTTCATTTTACTTTGTTTGTTGGGTTTTCGCAGTGGATGAGATCGAGAAACATGCAAATTTTGACTTTGGAATGTCATTTTTATGGGAAAACTATCTGAGCGATATTTTTTTTGTAAGAGGTAAGAGGTCACACGAAAACAAAGACAGAAATTTACATGTTAAATTACATTCGACGGGGCTCAGTAGGTATTATTTCAAGATATAGCTTTAGGACAGAAACCCTATCCTGCATTAAGAAGAGAAGAATATTGTTACAGGAATAAATATGCAGGGAAAAAAATCTACTAAAGGCGCATTGTATTTGTGTATCTAAGAAAATAACACATACATCAAATTATGTCGCTATAGTTTCAAAAATTTGGTACGGCCCCTTAAAATGGCCGAAAAGAGAGGTTTTCAGACTGGCGTATCTGTAAAAACAACAACCGGATTCGAAAAACACAACTACAGAAACAAGCGTTAGACTTTGAACTCTGCTGCCCACAAATGAAATAATGTGGTTACCGCTTAAAGTCCCATAGGAAAAATATAACAGTAAAGCACTGCACGCCATCTGAGTGGCTTGAGCGGAGAGGCGATAATGCCTTACATATGTCGGTCAACAGCAACCTTACCGCTCCTGTCTCACACACACAGACGCAGCCTATCTAGGGAGGCCCCTTTATATTCTGCAATGTGAGTCACAAAGCAAGGCAAATCTACAGTACAAATGGTGGAATGAACGTCTGTGGCTAAATTTTTAGAAGTAAATATGTTGACTGACACATAAAATATCTACAACACTTTAAAAGTCGTGCTCTCAGAACTGCCAAATTTTGATGATGGTGTATAAAACTTTATTCCCAGCCATTTTAAAATCACACTTACTTTAAGCAGAGGAGTCTGTTAAGAGGAGAAATTTTACTCTGTGTCAATGAGAGGGCTAAAGAAAAGTATTTTCGCCGAAATTAATTTTTTTCTAATACAAGTATTCTATTTACGTAAGTGAGTAAGTGAGGGGGAAAATGTTTTCGATCCTTTTTTGAGTATTCCGAACAAATGTCGCTACACCATTCTACAGTGTTATTATTTTTTATCTAAAATTTTATTTTACATTTTATTTTAAATTTAATTTTACTTTTTACTATCTTAACTGGTTCATAGACACTCTCTTATAAAGCTGGAGCATACAGATATTGTTATCAATTGCTTCTTTAAAGTGTGGCGTTCAACTTAAAACATATTAAAACTGTCGGATTTTGCAAGCGTAATGATCGCATGAACATATTTAGCGTACTGAATTGTTAATGTGAAACAAAATTCCTGTAGGTTACATACCCAATTAGCCTTGCACTGTGTTGACAAACGTAACACAAATTGCTCGTCATGAGCTTGCAAGACAAGAATGACTCATCTCCTTGCAATTAAAGATAAATAGAACATCCGTCAGAAGTGAATCACTCATATGTGTGATGTTTAGTAGGTCTGACCTTACATCAGGCAAAGTAAAAACTTGTGTGGCAATAGCCGTTGTAGGATGTAGCGTCAGGAGAACACTATGTGTGCGAGAATAAATGTAATGCATAACAGTGTTCAAATGCGTTTAATATAAAAATAATATATTTTTACAGAAAAGTATTAGTTTTGTAGAAGATACTTGTGAGTACAGTTTCCTCTTATGAAACTATGTTAGCTCTCATAGTTTTCTCATAATGGCGCGTCAAAGACAAACTTTGCATGTTATGCTGCCATGCAAATAGTGAAAAACCACCCGACTAACGTAAACGAAATAATTCACTGTGAAATAACAAGCAATGAGCTACGTAACCAAATATTACAAAAACTCATTGTGAACAACTTTTGAATTTTAAAAAAATTGTTGAAATATGTTCCAAATAAAGATTAAAAAGAAAAAAAAATTTCCGACCTCTGTCGTTAAATTTTCAGTACGGTACAGTACAGACAATTGAGGACTTAACATTCATAAGGGGCTACGTTCCAAAAGGTAAGTTTCGAGATAATGACGAGAACAGTATATTGCGAGAAACTAATGGACAAGGAATTATCCAAATGCATTCACATATTTCTTATAATAGTAAAGTAGTAAATAGGAGCAATTGAACAGTTATTTATACAAAACACTTATGAACATCAATATATATTTTTCCAATGAACTATAATGTGTTGATGTTACTCCAACCATCTAATTGTGCTGATGTACGACGCGCATGAATATCACTAGGAGACAGAACTTTAGGTATGTCTTCGACCTTATGTTTTGGCACCTTTCAATGTACCTAACTCATTTGTGTCGAAAATGGTACTTAGCCCCTTTTGAATATTAAGTCCTCAATGTCATTGTTACCTAGATAATTTTGGCTGTATTAAAAAGTGGCAGGAAAATATACTTTAACTGAAAGGAAAAAAATAGCTAGGATTTCGAAGGTGCACATTTTATCCTGAAACACCTATAGCAATATTATTCAAGGAACGTTACACATATGAATACATTTATCGTGTTCTACAGTAATCTTCAAAGCTTATTTTCTCGCGGCTGAAAATGGCGGACATTAAAAAAGATATATGCGTATTTAATACTCCTTTATCATTTAGGCCATGTTTCTACTGTTTTTGCGATAGTTATTTTTTTTTTAATTTAAACGAGAGCAGATATCAAAAATCTGTTTGGAAGTATTGTTTAAAATGGTGTTTGCCGTGATAGGTAATATTTTCAAAGCAAGAAATTATACGGTTTCGACTAAAGACGCAATTAACCAGAGTTTCGTTAGTTACATTATGAGCTAAAACCATATTATTTACTATCTTGAAAAAATCTGACGATTTTAAACAAAACAGCCAGACAGATTTTTTATTTCTTCTCGTTTAGACGCAAAAAATTGATATCGCTAAAAAAGTAGACACTAGAGAGCATGGCCTTAATATTGCGTAATAAAATGATATAGGCGGTTCAGAATAAAGTGAGCACTCGAAAAAGCCCTCCTAAAGTTCTAGTTTCATCAATTCGTATCTTTCCGCACGTAACAGCTAACGACGGGAAATATCTAACCTCTCTGGACACGTCACTTGATGTTTACGCGTGTAAGATAAATTGTGCAGTCGGTCTGTACCTATATAGTTTGATTAAACAAGTTAATTACTTACATAAAATACAATTATGTCTATTTCGGTTGATGTTAACGCAGTATTGTTGTATTTAAATAGTAAAATATATGAAACTATATTGCGAAATTTCGCTGCCAACCATACAAGCAGTAAAGCAACTGTAGTTAATGTTGGATTACATGCAGTAACGGTTACTGGTATTTTTCAAAGGTTAAACTTTGTGTTCACTTTATCCCGAACGACCTGTAGTGTCACCACTGAATATGTCATAGAGACGAGTTGTCGCCGAGAAGACGTCACGCCGGTCCAGTGACTTGCGCACAGAGGCTAGTATGAGGTGTGATGCGCGTGTTGTGTCGTCCTTATCGCTTCCGCGCTTCTAGACCTCGAACAAGCAAAATACGTTTCCCCAGGCGGCCCCCTTAAGGGCTTGGGCCCGAGTTTCTCGGCTTTCGAGAGAATTATTTTTTTAAATCCATTCGAGAGTCAGTATCGCAAAATTGCTTCGTAACTTTTTTGCAAATTGGTTTTACTATGCAATGTAATTTTTCGGGACAAACTGTATGATGAGTATAGCTAATTTATTAATTAAAAGGAAATTTCGTTAATTAACTAATTAGCAACTCTTTTGCAGTCTTCTGACTCAACAAAATTAGAGTATGCAGTTTAAATAAGTCATAACAAAGTTACGAAGCGATTTTAAGATATCGGCTTCCATTTATGTTTTAAAAAATAATTGTCGTTAAATGCGAAGAAACTCGGACCCATGCCCTTAAGGATGTTCAAGTACGATAAAGTCATAATTTGATATGTTTTTATGAAATATTGTTAGTTTTATAGACGATACTTGTGAGTATATTTTACTATTACGAAACAATTTTAGCTTTCATAGTTTTCTCATAATGGGTTGTCAAAGTCAAAATTTGCTTGTTACACTGTCATGCAAATAGCGAAAACCTATTGACCTACTTAAACAAAATAATTCAATGTGAACGTATATCTCACGAGCTATGCAATAAAACATTACAAGACCCTCAACGTAATATTTTGAGTTTAAAAAAATCGCAAAGTTACAGTAAAAAAGTTGCAAATTCAGCAATTTTTTTAAAAATACAAAAATAATTCGCGGGATTTTTTCAAATGTTTTATTGCGTAGCTCATAGTGTGTTATTTAACTGTGAATTATTAGACGTACGTAAGTCAATTGGTTTTCACTATTTGCATTGCAGCAAAACATGGAAAAATTTGACATTGACGCCCCGTTATGAGAAAACTACGACAGCTAAAATTGTTTCGTAAGAGGAACATGTACTCACAAGTATCATCTACAAAACTAACACTATTTCATATAAATAAGGGATCTGGTTTACTTGGTTGCAGCCCGGAGTTTATATAGTTTATCGATACTAAACTTTAAGTGCTGCAGTGCTCATGGCTAGAGAAGGTGATTTATCGCGGGAAAAGTTGACAGTTTGCTAGGCTTAAATGTAATGTATTAATTTCTGACGCTATTATTTCGTTACTGGCGAGTCCCTGTTTGACTGGGCCAATGATAACCCTGGTGAACTACTACTGAGCGTCTTGAGATTCGTCTGTAAACAACTACACCGTGGCACACAACCGTCGGCCAACAATACATGACGCAGGACGCTACACTGATTTCCAGAATACGCTGGCAGAAAACATTCTCGCGATAAATCACCTTCTCTACTCATGGCATAAGTAGAGATGATGGTTTATCGCGGGAAAAGTTGACTGTTTGATGGATTTCAATACACGTCCAGCTTACCAGAAGATTACTGGCTTTAGCTTGTACGTGGAGCTGTTGCCCTATTAGACTGAGCCAATAAGAATCCCGCTATTGTAATATTTGATGCGTGTTATTGGTCTGCAGACAGATACTTTGTGTCAGAAGTATATTAGCGAATCATACATGTTGCAAGAATCTACAGTGTTTTCAAGGGTATGTTGGCACAAAACATTTTCGCGATATACCATCATCTCTAGGCATAAGTGAAGAAATACTGTCACAAAAGTTATTCATTGATTTTTCGTGAAATGTTAACATTTACGCTTCTTGTAAATACTGAGCAATAAACGTAAATTTGATAATATTTCTCAGTGCGACAGTATTCATCAAGAAATTTCAGGTAGAATATAGTTTTGGTTGTTTTTAAAAATAAATCGTTTAGGAAGTAATGTTATTAAATTGATTTACTAAGTTTTGTGATTGCAAGCGTGGTAAGCATCAGGACCATTAAATTTTTCTGGACCATGTATTTTATTCGTTGGCATTACGAAGTCCTTTGATCTGTAAGGAGGTTAAAAACATCTACGTAAAATTCTCAGTTTTGTGTTTTAGATACGCATTTCTCACAAATAAGATAATATTAAAAAATAAAGAAATTGTAAAAAAAAAACCTTTGTCAGACTGTTTGCCAAGTTGTCTGATAGAAGACATTTACAAGACTACTTAGAAACGTATTCAGAAAAGTTTATGATGACAAGAATTTCTGAGCATTTAAGTGGTACAGTGTTGTTTTCTAAAAAGCGTGGGTCTAAGAATGTTGTTAGTCTTCATGAAAGTGTAAGAGGTATTTTGGTTGAATCCGACAACAGAGGAAGCAATAGTAAGAGTCCTGAAGACGAAAAATTCAACATTTTAGTGGATTTTGGTTAATTTTATTTTTGTTAGGTAAAACTTCCTGCTCTTTAGTTATGTGGTCCGACATATTTTGACGTGCGATGCATTGTTTTCGGCTTATTGCCGTTTAAAAATGTTGTTCCCTTTGACAAACACCGTATAATGAAAGGTTCATTACTTATAAGCAGAAAGAAGTAACTTTTCAATGCAATATAAAACATTTTTTGTTGTTTTTTTTAATTATATTTTTTAAGTTTAGTTTTTCGTAGTTGGCATACGACGTGCGGTTTCGGTTTTTGTTTCACTATGACATTTTCAGGACAAATAAAAAAAAACAGATACAGATTTTATGTGAATTAGTATGAAATTAGAATATATTTCGGGAAAAGCTAGGATCTTTACCTTTTGATCTGAAATATTTTGCTGTAAAGTGTGCTGTTTTCGATTCATTTCATTTTTAATGTTTTTCCGAGAAAAATCGTGGAAAAAGTAGAAGAAGTTATAAGCGGATTTTCGTGAATTTTGGATATATAATGCCAAATTTTATGCGCTTTAATTTTTATCTCGTCAAGTTTTGTCGTAAGATGCATCGTTTTCAACTTATTAATTTTTTTCGCATTTTGAGGGACAAATCCTGAAAAAAAAAAAAAAAAAAAAAAAAACTGGAGGTGGATTTTGGATGTGTTATACGAATTTTTCTGAGAAATTTTTTTTCTTGAAATTTGTCCATAAATCTACTTTTTTTTCACTTTTTTTCATATCTTTCCCTGGACTACGAAAAGTGCGATAGCCTATACAAGGGATAAAAAATTGTGGTCATTTTTAGCCTCATCTTATATAAATATTGTATATCTTGTGTTATCATGGAACGTCATTAGAAAGTTCAAATTAAGTGCAGTGTTTTTTTTGCTTCCTCTGACGCGTCTCGCTTTTTCTGCGGTCAACATTTTCTTATCACTTTCTTATCTTTTTTGCAGTTCACGTACGTCAGCAGGAGAGTTCAAGTGTGTCGTTTCTGATACCGTGTTGGGTAAGAAACTCTTTCATGTGGCGAACTACATGTCAGGGAAATACGCACGCTCAATTTTTTTTTGCAAAAAATAAACAAATAAAAAAAATATTAAAAAATTGCTTATAGCTAGTAACATTTTCTTTCACTCTGCTTTGTCTGCTTCTATATGAGGGTATGGTACATGAACAAACATCAGAAAGATTATAAAAGTAACAATTTTGGAAGTGAAAATATACACTGTCAGCAGAAAATATTTAACAGAACAGTTTTGTAATGACATCATAGGGTAGCGTCAACCAAACTTTAGTACCAGAAAAAAATAGTTCAGTAATACTGTACAATTAAAATTGTTGGAAAAACTATCTGAAAAGTGTTAAAAGTAATTTTGTTGTAGGAACCGTACTTTATGTAGCAGGAACAGAGCGTTCTGTAACTATACACAGATTGTAAGTATACTATTATTGTTACGACAATAGAACAAGACATTGATAACCGAGCAGTGCCGCTTTAGTAACAGCAAAATAATGTTTTGTACACAAAACTTTACAGAAAGTGTTGTGGACTCTTAGAGAGATCATCCAAGTCTGTTAAAATTACAAACATACCTTGTAAAGATAGCAAGAAAGTATAGTTATTGCAACAAAGCCGTGGAAAGAAAGAGGAACCATCTGATGCTGAAATTACAGAAATAACATTTTAATAACAACAAACTGCAACAGTGCCGTGGAATGTAAGATGAACCATCTGATGTCATAGATGACATAACAAGCATTAAAAAAAAAAAAAAAAAAAAAAAAAAAAAAAAAAAAAAAAAAAAAAAAAAAAAAAAAAAAAAAAAAAAAAAAAAAACAAGCATACTTATTGCAACGAAGCCGTGGAATGTAAAAGAAACCATCCGATGCTGTTAAAATTTAAGAACTAGAATTTTAAAAATAACAAACAATTATAGTTATTGCAACAGAGCCGTGGACTGTATGAGGAACAATATGATATTGTTGAGATTACAGAACTAGCGTTTTAAAAATAGCCAACAAGTACAGTTATTGCAACAAAACCGTGAACTGTATGAACCATCTGATGATGAGATTTCTGAAATTGTATTTTAAAAAATAACAGACACGTGTAGTTAATTGCAACAGAGCCTTGGACTGTATGTGAGGCACCAACTGATGCTGTTAAAATTACAGAACTAGCATTTTCAAAATACAAACAAGTATAGTTATAGCAACAGAGCCGTGGAATGTATGATTAACTATCTGATGTTAAGATTTAAGAAGAAGCATTTTAAAAACAAGAAACACGTATAGTTTATTGCAACAGAGCCGTGGACTGTAAGAGGAACTATCTGATGCCCATTGTAGACTCAACGTTTGCTCCGAGATTGGGCCAACGTTGGAAAAATTACGTTGGCCTGACATCAAAATGACACTTTGGCCTGCGTTGGCCCAACATTGGTATTTTGGTTGGATGCCAACCTGGAAACAATATTTGTTCAACAATGGCTCAGCACTGACGTTATAGGTTAGGCCAATGCCAGAGTGTCACGTGAGCCTATGTTGGCCGAGTGTTGGTCTTTGCTTGGACGCTAACTAATTTCTTAAAATTACCAAAAATACTTGCGACGAGAATATTAATGTTGGTGTTACATCAATTGTATGAATAGTGCCAACAATTTAATTTAATTATGTTGGGCCAACGTTGGTGAAACTTTAAATTAACAAAAAGCAGAAAAAAAGTACTTAACAAAAGCAAATTAAAGCCAAATAAAAGTAATTGTATTATTTTTAGTGCCCTCATGTAGCCTACAGCACAAACTACCTAACGTGAGTAAAGAATAAATAGTCCACCACATGTACACCGGTACAGAACCCACAACCCTTGCGTTATACCCACCACCGTTAAGCTAAAGACTCATTATCTTACCGATTACTCTTCTTGATAATTACGTTTACCTATTTGCTATTTTAGCTAAGCAATCGTCAGGAATGCTTACTTGAACTAATTTTTTTTTTCATACAACACGTTTTATAGGCCTAAGTTATTTGTAAAACTATACATTTGGCTGAATGTAGGGTGGTAACGCATTGCTTCCAATGAAATATTAGTAATTTATCAGACACTTTGTCACCTAAATTTATTTTCCATTTAGTTATTTTGCAGGTCCTCTGTGCTAATGTCGCACACATGCAAATATATCTTATTTATAGTAAGGAGAAGAAATATTCTCTCAGAATTATGAGAAAACTAACACATATGTCAACACGATTAGCACCTTTAAGGTAGTATAAAATGTGCTAAACGTTTGGTTAAAGTACTGGATCATGTTAGATGCCAACATTTTACTTTACAAATTATCAATAAAATATTCTCATCTTTATTAAATTTGTGGCAAGATGCGCACATATTCCGTAAACATCCAATGTAATACGAACAGTTTGTTTTTCAACATGTAACCAACCAATATCCAACCGAGTGAAAAATAAGTGTTTGTGCATAAAACAAATAAGCACAGATTTAAAAATACATTTTTGTACAGAAAAAGTTCTATGTTTAACAAAATTATTGTTTCACAACATTGTACAAGCTCAAAAGATCATACTTAAACCCAACGATGTATAAGTACCAACTTGTTGCAAACATAAAAAATGAATAAATTAATTAATAAAACATTTAAAACACTGTTTTTTAAGAAGATTATTGTAATAATTTATGCTCTAAGAAATTGGGTTCAAAAACATTTTACCTTCCCATTTAATATATGTATTTCTGTTAGAAATTCTTTTGGTTTAAAATGTTGGGCCTACATAAAATTAAGTACCAGTACTAAAATATTTCGAATATTCTAAAAATTGCTCTTCCAATGTTCAAGTCTAAAAAAATTCATAGCATATGGGATTGCATCCGCTTTCCAATTTAAACACTTTTTTTATGATGGCATTATGTTGATGTTGTAACGTTGACTCAACATAAACTTTCGTACTAAATGCCAACCGTAGGTTTACCGACTTGCTGTCAACTTTCAACCAACCATTTTAAATATTCAAGATCTTACTTGTTCAATGCTAAAATCTTTAAAATACTTCATAGCCTGTGAAACTGTGTAGAACATCTTTCTATTTTCAATTTATAATGTCATTTTGTGTGTTAAAGAAAATGTGTTGGTTTTATAACATTAGCTGACTATAAAACTGTACACCAAAATCCAACTGAATTTTTGCCAACTTGTTGCCAACGTTCAACCAACCCCTTGGAAATTCTGAAAAACGCTTTGTGTTCAGGATCTTTTTCAATATGAAAATGTCATGTTTTGCAATGCTCATAATTTCCACAAAAAGTCTTTTTCTAACATTTAGGTTGGCTTACCATGTTGGACCAACATTGCAGTTATGTAAGTGTTCCAACACAACATGTAACCGACAGTTCCAAATGATTTAAAACTGTTGGCCCCAACGTATTTTGCTACTGAGGATACAAATGTTGTCTTACTAAAATTTTTCATCAATCCATTAACGAATAAAAATTACTACAAACCATTTATTTTAACAATTTAATTTAATTTAAGAGGTATATGAATACGTGTTGTAAAAATGTGTAAACACAATTTTTAAAAATTTTTTAAGTAGTGTTGGTTTAAGGTCATATTTGCGAATAACCAACGACTGTATTTCTAACATTTTTCATTTTTCCAGCACTCTAGCAACTAAACAAAAGTTACTAAAACAATATTTTAGCAGTTTTTTTTAATTAAAATGTATTTTATGCGTGTTAGTGCATATTTTAGTATTATTTTCATGACACTTATAAAGTTAGATATTTGCTAAAAAATAACGTTGGCCCAAGATGATCATATTTGCTAATAATCAACTGTTGTTTTCATAACACTTCTACAGAACTCTGCCAACAAATAAAACATTGCAATAAACAATAATTTAACAGTTTTCTTTTAATTAAGAGGTAAAGGTATGTGTGCTACGTAATGTAAAAAAATTTTCATATTAAATTGATTGAGTGGAAAATCAGTTGTAAAATAACGTTGGCTCAACATACTCTTATTTGCGAAATACCAACCGTTCTCATTATGACATTTGTCCAACATACCATCAAGAAATAAAAAATTGCCATTGACTGTATTTTAAGAATTTTCTTTCAATAAATAATATGGTACTATATGACAGTTATGGAATGTTTTATAATTATTTTCATGAAATTCACTAAGTTGGATATCGGTTGTAGAATAACGTTGGGCCAACACAGTCAATATTTGCTAACCAACAGTTGTCTTTCCAACATTTTGCTATTATTCTTCCAACGAATAAAAACTTACAATAAATAATATTTTAGCAGGTTTTTTAATAACATGTTAAGGGGTATATTTTATTACATTATTTGCATTATTTCAATAACATTTCTTATGTTGGTTTTTGGCAGGAATTATTTTAATATAAGTTTTCCCGTACAACCCATTTCCATAATTTCCATCCAACATCTATGTTGCTACTGGGGTAGCATTTTGATAATAACAAAGTATAATAATTGCAACAGAGCCATAGGGTGTAATTTGAATCATCTGATGTTAAGATTACAAAACTAGCATTTATATATAAAAAAAAAAAAAACAAACAAGCACAATTATTGCAACGAAGCCGTGAAATGTAAGAGGAACCATCTGATGCTGTTGAAATTTCAGAACTATAATTTTAAAAATAACAAACAAGTATAGTTATTGCAGCAGGGCCGTGGACTGTAAGATGTACAATTTGATGTTAAGATTTAAGAACTAGCATTTTAAAAAATAACAAACAAGTATAGATATTGCAATAGAACCTTGTACTGTCGTAAGAACCATCTGATTCTGTTGAGATTACAGAACTAGCATTTTAAAAGTAACAAACAAGAATAGTTATTGCAACAGAGCCGTACGTATGGTGGACTGTAAGAGAAACAATGTGATACTGTTGATATAACAGAACTTTTATTGTAAAGTTAACAAACGAGTTTGGTAATCAGAACAGCGCCGTGAACTGTTAGAGATACAGACTGTCTCTGTTAAGATTGCGTAACTACGCTTCAGTGTAAGCGAATTAACATGATAGCTATAACAGTGCCATGGATTATTGGGGGCACTGACCACTGCGATATTACTGCGTTTGCTGTATGTTGTTATCTCCAGGAACTTCTCGTAACTCTTGTTTATACAATCATATTTTTAAGTTTTGCTAAGTTTATTTATCATTGTGACAGATACCTGGCTGTAATCTTCACAATAGCAGGAATGGCAAGTCTGGAATACATTCTACCCAATGAGACCTGTCTTAGGGGCAGAGGTTTTTGGCTGATGTTTGCATCCAGATTAAATGCGGATTTGCCAACACATATGACAGAAAAATCTTGCAACTATACTTATATATTGTTTGATTGCATTCTTTGAAATATTAATAATGATCTATTAGGATTACTTTGGTGTCAAGACTGGCTGTTTTGACGATATGTCTAAACGAAGTAATTGTCCAGTATATCATTAATCAACACTACCACAAAGGAGCTACGGTACTGCTCTGAACAAACTGTTAAGGTTGCCATATACTATTGCTGCCCAGTTACCATGCAACTCGGTAAGCACAAGTGAACATCAAATTAGCACTGCTATAATGTTACCGGTATGTGCACAGACAGCTCGGTAGTGTCATCAGAACAGTACTGCTGGGAATACCACACAGTACTGTAGTCAGAACCCTACTAATTTGTGATTGCGTCTATCTAATCTGTAGAAAGTAATGACGTCACTGTTCTGTGACGCACTGACCTCCTACAATCTGTTCTGTTGGCATTACCATTTACCTTTAACAATATCAGTAGCGTATATGAGTCCCTATTTCGACAGTTTTGGAGGGTTAAGATTAAAGAATTTATCTTTCCTGCAATAGTACTTTCTTTTCAGTGTAATAAATGAAACACGAAAATCTTAGATATAATTTTTTTCGTCAGCTACGTGGGCGAATATCTTGTCAAAAGTGACGCATTGCTTCGGCCTCTATCTCTTGGGCCACAATTAAATGCACGTGAGTACGCTAATTTCGGCGTCACAGATATAACCTAGTTCATGAAAAAATCACGACTCTGGCAATGTTGCCCTTTTTATACTTTTTTTTTTTTGTTTTTATAAGTTGATTTCGACAAACTCAATTACTTTAGTCACTGCGTTCAGCTTTAATTTTTTAACAACGCCCTGCTCTCTTGATAAGACTATCTACCTAGCGAGTTAACGGTGTTGTAGCGTGCCACGTTTAGTCTTTTCTGCGCAAAACCGCTAAACTTATTTGCAATACGTTTGTTTACGAAAATAACACACAATTGAAACTATGTTTCTGAAATTAAAAATAACACACAGTTGAAACTATGTTCCTGTAATTAAAAATAACACACAGTTGAAACTATGTTTCTGTAATTAGAAATAATACACAGTTGAAACTATGTTTTTGTAATTAAAAATAACACACAGTTGAAACTATGTTCCTGTAATTAGAAATAACACACAGTTGAAACTATGTTTCTGAAATTAGAAATAACACACAATTGAAACTATGTTTCTGAAATTAGAAATAACACACAATTGAAACTATGTTTCTGTAATTAAAAATAACACACAGTTGAAACTATGTTTCTGTAATTAGAAATAACACACAGTTGAAAGTATGTTTCTGTAATTAGAAATAACACACAGTTGAAACTATGTTTCTGTAATTAAAAATAACACACAGTTGAAACTATGTTTTTGTAATTAAAAATAACACACAGTTGAAACTATGTTCCTGTAATTAGAAATAACACACAGTTGAAACTATGTTTCTGTAATTAAAAATAACACACAGTTGAAACTGTGTTTCTGTAATTAAAAATAACACACAGTTGAAACTATGTTTCTGTAATTAGAAATAACACACAGTTGAAACTATGTTTCTGTAATTAAAAATAACACACAGTTGAAACTATGTTTCTGTAATTAAAAATAACACACAGTTGAAACTATGTTTCTGTAATTAGAAATAAGACACAGTTGAAACTATGTTTCTGTAATTAAAAATAACACACAGTTGAAACTATGTTTCTGTAATTAAAAATAACACACAGTTGAAACTATGTTTCTGTAATTAAAAATAACACACAGTTGAAACTATGTTTCTGTAATTAAAAATAACACACAGTTGAAACTATGTTTCTGTAATTAGAAATAACACACAGTTGAAACTATGTTTCTGTAATTAGAAATAACACACAGTTGAAACTATGTTTCTGTAATTAAAAATAACACACAGTTGAAACTATGTTTCTGTAATTAAAAATAACGACACAGTTGAAACTATGTTTCTGTATTTAAAAATAACACACCGTTGAAACTATGTTTCTGTAATTAAAAATAACACACAGTTGAAACTATGTTTCTGTAATTAAAAATAACACACAGTTGAAACTATGTTTCTGTAATTAAAAATAACACACCGTTGAAACTATGTTTCTGTAATTAAAAATAACGACATAGTTGAAACTATGTTTCTGTAATTAAAAATAACACACAGTTGAAACAATGTTTCTGTAATTAAAAATAACACACAGTTGAAACTATGTTTCTGTAATTAAAAATAATAACACAGTTGAAACTATGTTTCTGTAATTAAAAATAACACACAGTTGAAACTATGTTTCTGTAATTAAAAATTACGACACAGTTGAAACTATATTTCTGTAACTAACAATTACGCGCAGTTGAAACTATGTTTCTGTAATTAAAAATAACACACAGTTGAAACTATGTTTCTGTAATTAAAAATAGCGACGCAGTTGAAACTATGTTTCTGGAACTAACAATTACACGCAGTTGAAACTATGTTTCTGTAATTAAAAATAACAAACAGTTGAAACTATGTTTCTGGAATTAAAAATAACACAGTTGAAATTATGTTTCTGGAATTAAAATAAATGTAGCAAGCTTATTAAAATAACAGTGTTTTTGGGTCCCTCAAAATGGCTAAAAAAAAAAACGGCCTTTTCAGACTGCTGCTACTTGAAAAATACCGTGCAGGTTCGTAAGACAGAACATTAGAAGAATGCGTTGGACTATACTAAAAACTATCCACAAAATTGAAGAGTATCCGCTCAAAGTACCATAGAATATAGGTTGCTAAGGAAACACTTCTTTGACAAACGACATATCTCATCGAAGACATCATCGGTTCAGACATGCGGAATTCGCGGGGTTATGTAATGATATACTGTAATGTTTTTTTTTTTTTTGCCACTGCCCTCACTCTGAAATCATTCGCGTGAAAATAAAAATTGTCAAACGACACACGGTGCCTTGTAGAGACTGTAGTTTCCTGTTTCAAGTTACGTGTCCTAACAACGAAACTAATTGATGAAATTGCAATCATTAATTGAAGGAGATAAAAAATAAAAGGTTTACTTAACGACTATCGGTACTATACACAGAGAAAAAGCTTTGTTGCATTTAACCAAACATAAGTTTGTATATGGCGAAAAAAAAAATATATTTTATTCAACAACATTTTTTCTGGCTGAAAAATCTGCGAAAACCGTTAAAAAATTTGTTTTGTTGGTATAACAAAATGCCTGTTTAACGGGACTAAACCCTTCTGTTGAGGTAACAAAATCAGCCAGGCACTATATATTTGGTTGATTCGACGTTTACACACTTGTTTCGCCATATACGAACATATATACGATTGACTTAACCAAACCTTTTTCTCTGAGTATTATACAGCTACTTTTTACCATTAGAAAGAGCCACATTAATTTTGATACTTGTCTATTTGTATTTGCCGTAACAATTTGTTCTAGGGACCTTGAAATCACCAAGAACAAATTAATTTCTAAAAATGTAAAATTCACACTGTGCGTGGTAGAATGTGTTGATGAATTTAATATCCACTGTAGCCTATCACAACTTTAAAAATAAAATGCATATCTTGCACCGATCCCTAAACGAGCGTGTATGATATTAGATTCTGTGCTGCTGTCAGAAAATAATCAAATCATGCTGGTCGTGAGCAACGTCTGTACCTCGGTGCCCAAGCGAGAATTAAAGATAAGAATTTACATATTAAACAATATATCAGTGGGTCATATTCACCATTTGCGATATCGCTTTCTGACAAGAACCATTTTCTGCATTAAGATAAGGAAAGTGTTGCTACAGGAATAAAATGCTTGGGAAAAAATTATGTCTTTGATGTGTTACTATGCGAAACCCTCAGAAATTACTGACGTTTATTGGACGAAAATTTAATCGGATGTAATACTACAAGTTAAATAGTTATTAAATGTATTTAATAACACTCTACCACTGACTGAAGAATTTAGCTCAGCAAACTTTCCCACAATGGCATTTCAAAGTCAAAATTTGCATGTTTTTAGTTTATACACCCCCCGAAAACCAATTAACATAACGAAACGAAATGATAAGTAGTAAAATTACGTGCCAGGAGCTAGGGCTTCAAGTATATAAAAATCCAATAAAAGTATTTTTGTATTAAAAAAAATTCCTTAAAGTAGCAAAAAATTTCAAATTTCAGAAATTAAAAAAAAAAATACAAAACATTCTTTCAATGGGTTTTCATATACTTTAAGTCCTAGCCCGGGACCTGTACTTTCACTGTGAATTACTTCGTTTCATTATGTTAGTTAGTTTTCAGGGGTGTATGAACTAAAAACATGCAACTTTTGACTTTGAAATGCCATTATTGGAAAACTGGCTGAGCTAAATTCTTTTTGTAAGAGGAAAATATACTCCCATGAAACGTCTAACACTGATTTATGCAAATATAATTTTTCCCCACTTGAACATCCTAAAGGTGGTAAAATAAGGGACAAATATTTTTCGTGGGAAGTACGTCATTATCTGCAATATAAAATAAGTATTTGTTTGTATTTATTGTACGTATTCTATGCGTCCCTATACCATTAATCAGAGTGCGGCAAACTTTGGTGAAGTATTGTGCTTGCACCCACCAATGTTCTGCCAAGGTAAACAAATTCGGGGCGAGGGGGATGGGGGTGCGAAATGGGGCAGAAGGACAGAATGGAGTAACCAAAAATAGGAGTGAAAAAAATTTATAAGTTGTTTACGCATGTTCTCAACAAGGTTTTTGCAAAACAAAAAATGGTGAGGGGGCAAAGTAGTGTACAGCGGTCAAACGTGGTACCCAAACATTTAGTGAAACACCTTTCTTCCTCAAAATGTTTCTAAAGTGGTCATTAATTAATGACCCTTAACTTCTTTTAGCGCTATTATACACTTTTCAAAACTCTTTTGTTTCAGAAATATCATCGCATTAAGGCATGTTTCTACTGTTTTTATAATACTTTTTATCTTAAACAAGAGCACATATTACACATATGTTTGCCAGTTTAGCTTAAAATGATTTTCGCTGTGGTAGCAAATTTTTTAAGACACAACATTATACGGTTTCAATTAAATATTCAACTAACCAGACTTTCGTTAATCAGCCAACATAAAAAAAAAACAATTTTAAACAAAACTGGTAAACAGGTTTAACAATAATTATCGCAAATAATAATATAAGCGAGAGAGCATGGCATGAGAAGCGTCCCTAGTTAGTAAATTAGCACCATTTCAAGATGATACGTTCATTCTAATTCCTCAAATAATAATATGTATACGACAATGAAACTTTTTTGAAGTGAAGGCAAAAGCCGTATCTCTGTTACTAGAGTCGAAGTTTTGATAGTACTGGAATATCAATACGGGTATAAAAAATATTGGGATTCCAGCGAAATATTGTAATATTGCGCCATTTATTTACAATACATATTCTTTTATTAAACAAATAATTTAACTATAGCAACATAGATACGTCCTTTGTGAATACATATTTGTATTAAAACTCTTTAGTAACTTATTTGTTTGTGAGAAAACTGACTAAAAACAATTCGTGTTTTCGTATTTTCTGTCTCTTTTTCTCTTATACACTCACGTATACACCCTCTGGACAAGGGTGCAGACAGATTTGGGGGGGGGGGGAGGTTACGGTCTCAACCCCCCCCCCTCCCCGAAATATGAAGGACAAGAAATTAAAACATGCAATGTAGTATTTATATATAAAATTCGTACGGATGTATCACATTTTCTCTAGATTAATACTAGTAAACTAGCAAATTTGTTGGGGAGTGTTCAGAGCAACCATTAGTAATATTCTTAACACAAAAATGTTTCATCTTAAAAAAAAAAAAGGAATGTTACTGCCACCGGTATATTAAATTTTTCGATCCTAAAACTGCTTAAATAGCACCATTTTGCTCATTGAAACCCAAATTTTTTCGGGGGAGGACCTCCGGACCCCCCACTTTGACTGTGGGGATCGGTGTTCATTTATTAAATTTCCCATTTGAAACCTCCCCCCCTTCCTTTTCCAAACACAAATCCTGGCTACGCCACTGCCTCTGGACAATGTCACCTTTTGATTTCCACCCTTCTGAGTGACTTCTCAGACGAGAACACACCCAGCTGTCGCTCAAAAGTGTACGTTCGTTGGACGATGCTCTTGTCTCATTCGCAAACATGAAGCAGTTTCTTAAGCCAGCGAGCAGTCGTATCGAAACGACGTAGTAGCCGACACATGAGTCAATCTCTGTGCTTGCCGACCCTGACGAAACGTAGATTGCCTGCGCCTGGTGCAATATGTCGCGTCACTGATGTCTTGAGCCTGCACGTGCAGCCGCGATTGTTCAGAGAAACATTGCTGTCCGCTGATGAAATATCCTCAGAGGTCCGTGTGTGCATCTGCATTGCGTGCGACATTGAAACCGCTCGTTTGAGTAGTTATAGCTTACGTTTAAGAGGCTGTACCACCTCTATCTGGTAAAATTATTATTATTATTCGTATAATAAATAACGGGTGTAATGAATTACCCCCACTGGCAAGAAGACTTATTTAGTATTTATTATAAGGTAAAAGAAGTTATTATCTTACATTTTGAAGTATTTCTACTATTTCATAATTACTCTTTAATATTTTAATATTTCGAATACAATGTTCGTAACGAAAGGTAAGGTAATTAGCAAAGTTCCTACAGTAGCTTAAAAATACTAGCTACGCCATTAGTAACTATTAATGTATTGGTGTTATTTGCTGTAATTTAAACGGTATTTACATAATTATTATAGCTGTAAAATGTCCTTACATAACAACGAAGATTTAACATGCACGATTACATTTTAAGAATGACAGTAGGCCAACTGTTAAAAAACACTACGACACTTGAAGAAATTACACTAAATTAAATTGTTTTTTCTTCACCCTTCCTGTACTTTTTTGTTTATTAAGCCGTTGTAGATTTTATATATTTTTCCCCTAGGAACGTAACCGCTGTAATTCAATTAGAATTTATTGGTTTGTGGACATACGCCATTGTTCATGTTTTGTTGACCGAACTTGTATTGAAAGACATTTTGTTCGGTCAACAAAACATGAGCAATGGCGTATGTCCACAAACCAATAAATTCTAATTGTAAACGCCCATTGCAACAAGCATTTAAAAATCTCAACTGAAATTAAGTTTTTGTAAACATTGCTGTACAATTACACACAATGTATTTGTTTTTGAAAATTACACATACATGAACGCAAAATAATTTTATAAATGTTTCTGTAATTTCACACTTATTTTACATTGTACTCAGTATTATCAGTACAATACGTATTATATTGCTACTTGATACAATAAAGTTTAGAAGTTAGCAAACAGAAACCCTATAGGAACAACCAACATTTTAAAGAAATTGTGAACTAAGTCCTGCCAAATTTGTAACTAGGAAGGCTTGAAGAAAAATTCAGCATGATTAATGACACTGGCTCTTAAGGCCGTTGTCAACCCCACATCCCTGGCGAGAACAAAGATAAGGGTTTATCGAACCTACGTGTACACCACCACTGACTTATTTCTGAATATATGTCCGACCAACACTGTTACAGGATCTTCAAGACAGTTTTTATTTTCAATACCACAGAAACTGTAAAGAAACAAATATTTTCTAAAACAGCATATAACTCCCCACCATCCCCCCTCCAAAAAAATGGTACAGCCTGTAGTGATAGTCCCCTCTTCTCGATACAGAAAATGATTTCGTCCGAAAGTGATTTGAAAAATTACGGAGCTCAGCCGGATATAATTTAACATGGAATTCCCTACCATAATTCTTGTCAGTATTCCCAGGTAGGCAGGGCCCTTAAGGGTGTTCACATGACAAAAATACAAAATTGTTTATTTGTATGACATTGTGTTAGTTTTAAAGATGCTACTTGTGGCTACATTTTCCACTTGTGAAACTTCCCATAGCAACATGTCTAAGTCAAGATTTGCAAGTTACGGGAATATACAAATAACAAAAACCAACTGACTTACTCAAATTGAATAATTTACACTGAAATAAGATATTACGGATTATATGTTAAGAGATTTGAAAACACACAACAAGGTCCTTTTGTAATTTTTAAAAATTGCCAAGAATGAAAAAAAAATTTGACGTTTTTAGATTTAAAAAAATACAAAGTAATTTCATTGTGTGATTATATATTTTTTAGCATATGGCACATACTATTTAAATATGTTGTTAATTATTTTATTAAAATGAGTCTTTTTTTTTTTTTTTTTTTTTTTTTTTTTTTGTATTTTGAATGTTTCCGTATCTCGCAAATTTTAACTCTACATGCTGCTATAGGAAGACTATGGGAGACAAAAAAGTTTCACAAGTGGGAAATGTATGCTTCTCTACATCGGACACAGCGCTGGAACCCTAAGGCGCTGTGAATTAAAATCTTCCAATCATTAACCACGAAGCAGTTCCGCAGAATTGTACATAAGGCATTGAAATTAGATGGCGCAAAAATCTTTTCGTCCAAATAACTGACTCTACTAACGACAGGGTTACGTTGTTATTTCAACTCCGAGGGTTTTTGTGGGAGTGCTGGCTAGAAGGCGAGTCTTCGGTACGATCTTACACTGACCAGACCCAGTTAGGTTATTAGGGGTAAAGTGAGAACAATTGAAACACTACATATTTTTATTCTTTTCAGATAGTATATAGCGATCTGCCAATTTTTAATAAATACTGCAATAGGCATAGCCCAATACACATTAAATGCAAATATTGAAGGGATAACTGGTGTAAATATCATTAAATACTGGTTATAAGAATTAAGTATCAGAGGTTTTAATATCACATATCACGGGAATAAAAAACAGGCTAGAATTGTAGTACGAAGTTGGTTCAAGTTGTGTTGTACTCTGTGTAAATAGTACTATGTGATAGGGATGATAGTAGGATGACTAGTGAGAATTAATGTATATTTTATATTTTGGACTGGGGAGATGATGAGATGAGAGCCAGGGTAGTCGCCCACACATCTGGAAGTATTTGGAGCTGTGTAGAGGTCAACAGTGACGAAGTACCAGTCGGACCCTCCTGCTGCCTGCCCGAGGCTGCCAGGGAGTGGGGATGTGAAAGACAAGCTAACGGCCAAGTCGCCCAACAGTTTAATTTAAATTTTAAGTATTTATATATGTGTTGTCATAAGTAAAGATAATTATAGGAAATAATGATGTCAAAATTAGATAAATGTAAACTAGAAATCGCCGTTTGGCGTGTGTGCCGGCAGCGGAGGAGAAGGGACGAGTCCGGGACTCAGCTGTGGGAGGACGCGTGTGCCTGTGTCCCGCGGGTCCGTGTCTCGGTAGGCTACCAGAAGTGCGTTACCAAGAGTCTTTATTACGCGTTTAATCACATCCGATTGTCGGGCAAAGGCGATTAGACGTCAGCCACTTTGATCACAATCCGTAGGCCGAGAGGCCAGTTTTGTGGCCTGAGTGCGGTGCGGTAGGTCGTTGTTCGATTCCTGCCGCGAATAAGGGCGTTTACGACCGTGTGGAGTGGGCTGTCGTATAAAATGAATATCACTCGTTTCACTTAGTAGTTTGAACATGTATTGATTATCGAAAATTAAGTGTTGAGTGATTGGTCACTTACTGACATTGACTGTGATCGTGAGTAAATTAAAACCACTGGGCTAGTCGAGGCAATCCATAGTCGAGGCAATTTGATCAAAACTTACATGAACTAATTAATTAATAAATATAAAATACTGTGCTCGCAAAAAGTTCAAGGGGGCAAGCTACAATACATAACATCCTGAGTTGTCAAAGAGTATAGATTGCACCATGCTCGAAAAATAGCGTCTGAATTCACAATAAATAATATTAAAACATTATTACTACAGTTACAATTTTGTCGCGAAAATACTTTTGCATCACTTCGGTTCAATGTCTTACGTATTCATCGGCAGCTCTGCTTTATATTAATTCGCATAAAGTCTTTCTTCAGGCATGTCTCTCATTTGATTACACAAGTAAGAATAAGGCTTATGACATTATTATAGAGATACTGGAAAATCGCGGAAATATTTAACATAGTCTCCAATAAACTGTAGTATCTCAATCGCAACACGTGTGATCAGTTTTCTGGCAAATCATATACGTTCTGTGTTAAAACTGTACAGTTTTAATTGGGTCTGTTGAAGAGGGACACAGTGCTTCACATAAACAATAGCCAAAATAGGTGCGAAACATTCAGCGTTATACATAGGTAGAGATAGGAAATTTCACGAAAAGAATTTTGTCCCACTTTGTTTCGGTGGCTTACGTGCACATCTGCATTTCTGCTTCGTGGTCTCATTGATTGGATATTTTAACTGACTCGAGCCTTTAGGTTCTACCGGCAAATCGCAGACGTGTGTTGTTTTAGAAACGTTATTGTAATTGGCTCAGTCAAATGATATACGTTCTTTATTAAGATATGCTGCCAATAAACATGAAGCAGAATTGCAGATGTGTACGTAAGGCACTGAAACAAAGTGGGGCAAAATTCTTTTCGCGAAAATCAGGGGTCCCTATGAATAACGACTCTGCATGAAAACACTCTGTCAATATCCATGAAGTTGAGCTTCAGGTGTGCACGTAAGGCACTGAAACCAAGTGGGGCAAAAATATTTTCACCAAAAATGCCTGTCCCTATACATAGCGTGTTGGAGCCTAGCAAACTACTAACTTTTCCCGCGATTCACCAGTGTCTCTAGACACTATACGTCTGTGATTTGCCAGTAGAACCCCAACACATGTGAGAGTTAAAACATCCTATCACTGACCATGAAGCAGAGGTGCAGATGTACACAAATCTTTACACTGTAAAATCATGGCTCTAATTATTACTCTAGACAAAATAGTACACAAAAGTGCTCACTTTATCGCTAGCCACATGTAACTGATAGATGGACTCGATAGATAGTTTCAAGATCTTGCGCTAGAAGTCCTGTCGCCCTGTAATTACTAACCACAAATAGAATTTCGGGAACGGAAAAACGGGGTCTTCGACTGTTGCCTGCGGCTTTTCCTTTACAACCACGGAACCGTTACTTCTTCGATACATGCTCTCCTACTTCCTTCTCCAGTTTAACCCTCGCACCCATAACTGTAACTTTGATTGTACTTTTACAAAGAAAAATATCCCAAATTAATGTCAAAACCAGCGGCCAAGGGTGGACGCGGTTCTAGGGAAGCAGTAGCCTATGGGTCGATTGCACAGTCGTATTGAGTAACATCTAGAAGCCTTTCTGAGTGAAATGTGTCTGCAATTTTCATTGCAGTGACGAAAAGTAGTGACATGTAAGGAAAGAAAGAGGATTTCTTAAGGGTGTTCAAGTGCGATAAAATCATATTTTTTTTTATGAAATAGTGTTAGCTTTGTGGACTTGTGAGTGTAGTTTCCTCTTACGAAACAATTTTAGCTCTCATAGTTTTCTCATAACGGTGCGTCAAAGTCAAAATTTGCTCGTTCTGCTGCCATGCAAATTATGAAAACCAACAGACCTACTTTAACAAAATAATTCACTGTGAACTTACATCCCATGAGCTATGCAATAAAACATTAAAGAAACCCACAGCGTAATTTTTTGAATTTAAAAAAATCGCAAAAGTACAGAAAAAAGTTGCAAATTAAGCAATTTTTTTTTAAAATACAAAATCAGTTCGCGGGATTTCTTCAAATGTTTTATTACGTAGCCCATACTATGTTATTTCACTGTGAAATGTTCCACGTACGTAAGTCATTTGGTTTTCGCTGTTTGCATGGCAGCAGAACATGCAAATTTTGACTTTGACGTACCGTTATGAGAAAACTGTGAAAGTTAAAATTGATTCGTAAGAGGAAACTGCACTCGCAAGTATCGTCTACAAAACTAAAACAATTTCATATAAACATAAAAGTATGACTTTATCGCACATGAACACTGTTAAGGTGTCGTCAGACCTTCCTGAAGATTTTCTCAAGCTGCAAATCGATCATGGCGATCGTAAATATGGTTAAAATACCACATGGGGGAGAAGAATAATGTTCTTATATTGAAATTATTGGTTATATTTTAGGGGGAAGGAATGACCGCACTGGTTTCTACGACATAATATAGTTTTGTTATACTTTTGTACACGAAAGCGATGTCGTGTTTTAATAGCGCGTTTGTCTTCAAACAAAACGGTTACGATTCCATTATATAAACAAAACCAACGACGTATTTTTATCATTTTAATTTTGCATTTTTTAAACTTTACAGTATGCGGAACACTAAATGTAAACTATCAAATTGCCGTCATGTAAGTTATGTGCGTTATAAATGCGATACGAATAAAGCTACGTTCGGAATTCGGCGCATGAACAGAAATTATTTTCCTCGCGAATATTGTGGTAACATTTCACCTTAACTGAGGTAGCTCAAATCCTTGACTGTGCGATGCAAAAAAAAAAAAAATGCAGATTTTAAGTTATTCTTAGTTTTGCCTTTACCTCAAGTTTTTCCTGACTTGACTATGCAATCGACCCTATATAGTGACCGAGAAAATTCTCCAGTTTACTGATGTGTAAACTTGCCGCCGCCAAGAATATATCTCTTCCGAAGCAGGCAGTAGCTGCCCATTGGCTGCTTGCTGACACAGTGATACCACGTGATTAGACCTACATTTAGTTACTTCTTTAAGGGGTATGGAAGAGTACAATGTCGAGTGGACGACTGGAATACTCAATCACTAGGGACCCTTGTTTTTCACGAAAATAATTTCGCCTCACTTTGTTTCCGTGCCTTAAATGCACATCTGCAGTTCTGCTTCGTGGTCAGTGATTGGATATTTTAAACTGTCACGAGCCTTGGGAATCTACCGGCAAATCACAGACGTGTGGTGTTGCAGGAAAGTTTTTGTAATTGGCTCAGTTAAATGAGATACGGCTCTTCACATAGACACGCTGCCAATAACCATGAAGCAGAATTGCAGATGTGCACGTAAGGCACTGAAACAAACTGGGCAAAATTATTTTCGTAAAAAAAACAGGGTTCTTATCAATCGTCAATAAAATTCGAACTACTCATCAAAACTCGATGAATATTTTTTGCCGAGTATATATTTTATCAGCGTGCGTTTATTTATACAGCATTATGCGATAGTATGCTTAATTTCCGAGTAAAAATTAAAACCTGTTTTTAGAAAAAAATAAGGGATTAAGACCACAAAATCTTGGGGCAAAAAATGGGAAACTGTCATTTTTATAATTTTTAATATGATAATATCTATACCTCTATCATAACCAAATTTTAAAAATGCTCGCGTTTTAATTTTAAAATACTTTTAACATCCGTAAACCTCTCGCGGATAGTAAAACACGTATTGGAATTTGAAATCTAACGTTCCCTCAAATCATTTCACAAAATTTACATGTCTAGTGATACTAACATTTTTTTTCTAAATTACAATTGGTTGTAAACACACAGAATAAGTTTGTAATTATGCACTCTCATGTATATCACTACATACTAAAAACATTAAAATGCACTATACCTAGAGAAGGTGATTTATCGCGGGAAAAGTTGACTGTTTGCTAGGCTTCAATGTAATGTATTCATTTCTGACGCTTTTATTTCCTTACTGGCGAGTCCCTATTTGACTGGGCCAATGATAACTCTGGTGCACTATGACTGGACGTCTGTGATTCGTCTGTAAAGAACTACACCGTGGCACACAACCGTCGGCCACCAACAATATATGACGCAGGACGCTACACTGATTTGCAGAATACGCTGGCAGAAAACATTCTCGCGATAAATCACCTTCTCTAACTATACCTTTACTGTCTCCGTTATTATATTGCTAATTTTAATAAATGTTACAGCTCAAAAACTGAAAACACAATAACATTGTCTAACATTCCCCGTAAGTACTAAATGTTAAGTTCTGATCAAAAAAACTTCACTTTACTTCCATGGCCCCGAATCTTTCTGTGACGTCAGTTAATCCTGCATTTTTAACCGCTTTACAGAAGGTTGGGCACTATAGCGTGAAACATTAAGGACGCCGCCTACCCGCACATGAGAGACTCAAAAGCGACGGAGCAGTAAGGTCGACCTTGAAGCGCGCATCAAATGCCGCGTCGCCTCAACAAGCAAGCACTGAACTAGCGTGCAGGCTTCCTGCGAACACTATGGGACACTAAGCGGTGACCATATTATTTTATTGATGCACAGTCTGCAACTAAGTTCAGTGCAGGTCGCAATCTGAGTTTCACATACATCCGGTTAGTACATTTTGAAGTACGGCAGTCTGAAAAGGCCGTTTTTAGCTATGTTGGAGGGCTTACAGACAGTGTTTTTAATGAGCGTGGCGTCTTAACAATGATGTTCCGACCTCGTCTGAAGTGTGTTTTCTTTTCGTACTTTGGCATAATGGGCAGACGTAGAATATTTTCGTAGAAAAAAACCTGTTTACGGACACACTGCAACGCATTTGAAGCGTTGGGTAGGCGGCCGCCTTAAGGGGTCTCCCTACCTGCGCTTGAAATGCGTTGCAGCGAGTTGCGATTATTATTTTTTTGACGAAACTACTAAACGCGCGTTATATTTGTGTATCTTCGAAAAGAACAGACACTTCAAACTATGTCGCTATAGTTTAAAACATTCAGCACGTTTATTTAAAACATAATTTACAGGCCCCTCAAAATGGCCAAAAATGGGGTTATCAGACTGCCGTATCTGGGAAAATAAGAACCGGGTTCGAAAAACACAACTACAGAAACAAGCGTTAGATTCTGAACTCTGCTCCCCACAAGTAAAATAATGTGGTTACCGCTTAAAGTTCCATAGAGAAAAGGATAATAGTTAGGAGATACGTCAATTTCGCAGATACATACCAGGTCAGGTTGGACGCCAAAATCTGTACTTCATAATCACGTGTGTGATTAGCTGGCGGCTGTCGCGAAACGCATTTGACTACCGCAAGCCGATAGTAAATAAGGAAATAATTCTTAGAGCTATCGCGTGCTACTCGCTTGTTAAGTTGTAAGCCAATGAATAATAGTTTGTGTCCAGTGCGTATAGCCTATAGGACTGAAGAATCTAGGCTACTGCCAGATGAATCCGCGAAATTGAAGTACCTCTAATAATAGTACAGCACTGCACGCCAATTGAGTGGCTTGCGCGGAGAGGCGATAATTAGAGGCAATGATTTGTGGTGAAAAGAATTATGCAACTTTTTGTTTCAATATCTCACGTCCACATCTGCAGCTCTGGAACGTAGTTATTGGCAGCATTCGTGTAGATGCGTCACTCATTTGACTGTGCCAGTGAGAATATCGTCACTGCAACACCACCCATGCGATTAGCGGGTAGATCCCAGATATGTTGAGAGTAGAAAACAGCCAATCACTGACCACGAAGCAGAGCTGCAGATGTGCACACGAGGCACTGAAACAAAATGTTGCATAATTCTTTTCACCAAAAATCACTGTCTCTAGCGATAATACATTACATACGTCAGCTAACGGCAACCTTACTGCTCCGGCCTCACACACACTAAAGCAGCCTATCTAGGGAAACCCCTTAAGAGATAATGGCCAGAAGCATTCTCTATGCGGCAGACCTCGACGTTAACGGTCAGGGAGACGCCTAACGAGACTACAGCTGTCTAGACTGCCGTAAAAAAATAATGCGTTTTTTCCACGTCTCTACTGAACTAATTTAATTAGTAATTGCAGATGATAAATAAGTATGTATATGTTGTGCCATATTAAAAACTACAAAAGTGGTAACGATTTAATAATAGAGCTTCGTAGGCTACTAGAAATTATTTTTTCTTGTACCTAAGTTGCGATACAATCACAAGAAAAAAGTAATGACTAAGCATGCTGTAAAGTCTTAAATACTTAATCGTTATACCAACCGTACTGTTTTGTCTAGTGTACAGAATACGTTTCAAGAAATTAGCGCTTGCATGCGCTGCGTCATGATACAGGCGGTTCAGGATAAAGCGAGCACTTTTGAAACACAAATTAATTTTATACATTCAGATAATGTATAATTTTGCACAACTTTTTAATACAAACAAAGCTTCTTACGTAACAATAACCGTGTATAGACTTTACTCCACTCAATAATTAACGTCTAATATTACTCAATACATGTTGCTTTTTAATTATTTTTCTAGACAATGTGACCTTCATAAGTGCTCAGTGTATCGCGAACCACCTCTATCGAAACGCGAGACGTACGAGTATGCAAGCTTGCCAACAGTGAAGATAAAAATGTTGCTACGCACTGTACATAAATGAGACCAGAGCATTGTTCCAACAGACGTACACTTGTAGCGACAGCTGGGCGTGTTCTCGTCTGAGAAGACACACTGAGGGTGGAAACCAAGTTATACATTGACTATATAGAGAGGAGTATCTGTAAGTGTAGAAGACAATAAGGGACAGAATATACGAAAACAAGCTTCGCTTTTAGTACGTTTTCTCACACAATATACGTTTCTGAAGGGTTTTAATACATATATTTATTCACAAAGGAAGCTCCTAGGTTACTAATGTTAAATTTTATAATCGAATCGACATTCCAGTAGGAAAACTTTGGATTTACAGAGAGATACGGCATTTGTCTTTGCTTCAAAAAAGATTCAATGTCGTAGGTATATTATTCTTTGATAAATTATAATAAACAAATGATCCTGAAATGGTGCTAATTTATTAATTAGGAATGCTCCGAAAGTCGCTTGACTATATCTGAGAACATACTGAAAAGTTGCTCAACTCAAACATTAACAGTCACTAAATTATTTAACACTAAAGTGCGGTTGAATTTTATGGTCTGTTTTTTTAAGCTGAAGACACTATGATGCTATTTTAAGAGTGCGTGAATGCGTGATAAACAAGTTAACACTAATACCGTATTTTTTTTTTTTTTTGAGATTTTAAAATAGAATTTGACAATCCAAAAAACAGCAACCAGAATAATAGTTTTTGCAAACTTTGCGAGCAATCATTTTCCTTCTATGGTGAGTTTCTGGTGATCTGTTTGTTAGGCCTATACTTTTTTTTTTTTTTTTAATTTTGTTCCTGTGCGAGAGATTAAGCTAAACGAACGAGTCTCTTGGGAAAAAAAAGGCAAAATAATGGTAAAAATAGTTTTCTAATGGTTTTCGTGGTTTTTCTTGTTTTGACTTTCAAATTCATACAAAACGCAACAAACGTTTTCAGCGTTAATTTAGTTGTCTGCCCCACCCTCAGACCTAGCATGAAATAATGCCAGTGTAAGCCCGGAAGTTCGTAGCAAATTTTGTTAAGTCACTAAACAAGAGTTTATTTTTCTGCCGTGTGTTTGGAAATATGTCTACCGACAAAGTCGCTGAGTTGGCAACATTGCGAGTGTCTGAGCAAAGTACGAAGCAGCGCGTCTAGGGTCTGGAAGGGGAGGGAGGGGAGAGAGAGACAGAGAGAGGGAGAGAGAGGATCTATGTCAGCATCACGCCACCCAGGTTTACGCTTCACAAAACACGCCAAGATGTTGTCGACGCAAGCACGCATAGTTTTTTGCAGCGTGTGCGGTTCAACTGGCAGCCCCTGCTGGATACACAATGTGTACGTATTTCTTGACCGCAAGCACGCCAACTCTGGTTTATACTTGTTCCTACGTCGGGAAATGATACGGCCACCACAATGACGAGTCCCGCAGAGACGCGTTTCCGCCGATAAGTTCCTTCACAGCTGCCACAAGTAATATTACTATAGATGCTGGTACATCGCGAAAATATTTTGTGTCAACATAGCCTTGAAAACGTTGTAATTTCTTGCATCATGTATGATTCTGATTCGGTTACATAGGTCTGACACAAGGTAGCTCTCTGCAGACCAATAGCATTCATCAAATAGCGGAATTCTTATTGGTTCAGTCAAATTGGATAACCCAGCAAACAGTCAAGTTTTCCCGCTATAAAACATCACCTCTAAATATTACATGTGTACATACATACATAAAAACACACATACTTAATACACCCGCGCGCGCGGTGATTTTGTTCAATGGAAACAAACTGCACGATACAATCGCTGAGAGGAGAAGTAACAAAAAAAGGTCACATTGACATATAGCAGGAAACGCGTACCTAAGGAAGGTACACGTACTTGAAGGTGCATATACATCGCAAAATACATCCACCCAGACGGCCACATAAATGACGGAGACATAAGGGCGACCTTGAGGCGCGCATCAAATGCCGCGTCGCCTCAATGATCCAAGCCCTGATCTAGCGTGCGAGCTTCCTGTCGTACGGTTTTTACTATAGGACTTAAAACGGTGACCATATGAAGGGATTATTTTAATAGTGGTACAACTTCTATTTAGTTCATTTTGTGGTACAGAGACGTGAACATAATGTAATGTCAAAAAATTCTGTTTTCGAGATACGTGAAATAATGAAGTGCACAGCGGGTTGCAACAGATCGACATTTCGTTCTATCGTTTAGTTAATAAAATTTTAGTGAAGTATGAAGTATGCCCAAAAAAGAGGGGGTGAAGAGATGTGTACCATTGTTAAAATAACTTAAGTTCAATATTTGAGATAAACCCTAATTAGCTAAATAAGATGTGCAATTTTTAAAATGAAATTAAACCGTAATGGAGATAAACCAAACTGTGTGTTAGATAGAAACCGAATTTATTACAAAAATATTATTGTTAATATTTAATGCCAGTAAATTACACTGTACAAAATATTATTTAAAAGGCCACTTCTTTACAGCAAAGAAATCTGTGTCACTGTATTAAAATGACTACTCTATTTGAAAATATAAATGAAAACTTTAGTTTGGAACATAGACCCAGAACACAATGAAACTGTAAAAATAAAACATATTTCTTAGAACAAAATGTGAATTTAGAACACTGCAAAACATTTTCAAATTACAGAATTTTTACAACATAAAAATCAATGTCACTGTAATAAAATAACAATTTGAAAATTTCAATACGACCAAAGTCCCGGTCATTAGGCAGATATGAGTGGCCCGGTAACAAGAACTTTAAATCGAAGATGTCGACACTTGATTTTGGATCTTGGGTTTCTTTCATTACTGTTAATGCAATGTTAATATTACTGTTTTGTCCACCACGTGTGTGACTGTAGGCAATCACATGCTTCTGGGAACTAACAGATTTTAAATATGTTTCAGTAAACGAATACCAATTTCCTGTGAGCCCCTTGAACCAGATGCTTCATCCCAGAAATACATATGGATGCTATCATCTGTTAAATTGTGGCATCTAAAATTGTGCACATACATGTTTCTTTTGTAATAAGATATTGATATTGTGAGTTTAGGAAATGCTAGTGCTTTTTGCTGATCGAATGTAAGCATTAACACTTTGGAATAGGGTTCATTACTGCATTCAGTGTCGGTACTCGTTGCTGTTCTTGCAGCTCCAGCTTTCCTAAGGTGTAACTCGTGTTCAGTTTCAAATTTACGTTTCTCTTCCTCATGCCGAAGCTTGAATTTTAAAGTGCAGTTTGCTGCAATAACTGAATGTGTCTTTACGTGGTGTTCGAAATGAGAGGTTGAAGTCATTGTTTAAAACTTTCCTTGCTTATTTTCAGACACACATTTTTCTTTGTACAAATTGTACATTGTAGCCACACTAAGCTCAGAATTAAGATATTGTTTGTACGTATTATCCCCCCTTGCATAATGGCTCTCGGAAACTGGAAAGCGTTTAATGTGTTCTTTGACGTCGTTGATAAGGTGTTTTTGAATGCTGTTCCTATTCTCAAGTTTACCTCTTCTGTCTAGGTGAGGGGTACTTTTTAAACTGCTTTTTGTTAAAAGCCTAGAATGCCTACCATTGGAGATATCAAAAGATTTCAGGAAAAACTTCTTACAAACTATCACGCTGGTACCATTTACATGTACTCCTTATACGTAAATGCAACGTTTTTCAGAACCAGTACCATTTTTTTGGCCGTCAATACGGTGCACTGAATGGCAAGCACATAAGTCATTCAGGTAACTGTTTTGGCGATCAACATCACCCATAGCCCAGAAATTGCCAAATAGATCCTTTCTCTCAACACTAGAAAATTTATTACAACAATTTCGCATACACTTACAGTCCACATTACAAAATGTTTTAGAAGAAATTATTTTACCTGTTTTTGTTGAGTATGCATCACCAGTGTTTCTTTTCCTTTTGCGAATATTTTGTTCATACTTGCCTACGTCTCTTTCACCATTTTTGCTGCGAGAACGCTTTTTTTTACCCTGAACATTTGTAGTTCCTGTTGACTCGTCATTTCTGTCTCTGTCATCCGAATCCTTATCGGTATTAGTTACGGAATCTGAAATAAAACTTACAAAGTAATTAATATTTATATAGAAGTACTTATTTCTCATTATGCATTATTATATTACTTCAGAAAGAGACCTGCAATTCAATTTATTTTGGACAACATAACCTTAATTTGTAAAAAATAAACTTAATTTTTACAACGAAATCTGTAATATTAAGAAATTTTGTATGTAAATTATGTTTACCTTCAAATGTGTACATCTGAATCATCAATCTCTTCAGAGTCACTTGATATTACTTCAGAATACATCATCAGTAAAAAGAATTCAATCACATCAACAAATAAAGCGCCAGAATGAGGCACAGAGTACGTGCATGGAGGTGTACCACTACTAAGATAATATTCTAGTTGGTTTCTCTAAGCAGTCTGCATTGCAGCGCATTCTCTAGGCGGAGTAAGTAAAGTGGAGGTATACAACTTTTGAAAAAGATAGCAACTAACATTTCTTAACACAATGATGGATACAACTCCCTTTTTTTTTTTTTTTTTTTTTACAAAATTGGAGTTGTACCACTATTTAAACAAGCCCTATATTATTTTATTGGTGAAAATTCGGCAACTTAGTGCAGGCCGCAATATGTATTTCACATACATCCGGTTAGTAGATTTTCAAGTACTGTAATTTGAAAATACCGTTTTTAGATATGTTGAAGGACTTACAGAGTGTATTCTTAATAGAATGGTGTTTAAACACTGAAGTTCTGACCTTGTCTGAAGTTTGCTTTCTTTTCGTACGTTGGCACAGTGGGAACACGTGGAATATGTTCGTAGAAAAAACCTGGTTACGAACACACTGCAACGCATTTCAAGTGTGGGGTAGGCGGCGCCCTGAAGAAAATATACAATAGCAGTGCAGTTCATTATTTTATGTTCATGTGGGATTCTGGTGAGTTAGTAAATGCTGTACGGTGTTACGTGCTTGCAAATTAAAAGGTTTGTGGGTGCATATTGTTTTTCTATAATCTGCCTAAGCGACAATTTTGATATTTTTGTGTAGCCATAAAAAGAAAAACTAAAACATGTGTGCACCTGAGCAACAATTGACAATACCGTATGAGAAAATGTTAATTGTATTAGGTTTTTCAGTTAAGCATTGATGCTTACTGCATTTTCATAATACTAGCATACTTTCATTATTTTTATCTATAACGATTAATAACAGTTGTAGATTGATAAATGATAGTTAACTTTAAGTTCTAAAAATATCTGTATGACGAAATGTGTGCAATCTCATACAGTGTATTGTGTTACTACTTAAATGATATAAAATATGCAGTAGTTGTATTGCTGGATCCTAAGAAAACTTTGTAACGTTATGATGTGAAAAGATATTTTTTTTGTCTGAAATAGTTATATTATTGTACAGTTTCCAAAAATAGAGCCTACACTGTAAATAAATTTCCAAAAATATATAGGAAGTTATTATCCCAGATGCAGTGTGGGACAGTTACAATACTTCCGTCTTGTAAATATGCAAACTTTTACATTTGTTACAATACAAGTCTGGTAACTTCAGTATACATTTGACTGTTTTATAAAAAGATTTAAGAGTGCTACCATGGATGTCTGGGAAACTATTATACCATACCTACTTTATTAGTGTTCATATACGCACGTCTGGTAAATTTAAAAACTATTTTTAGAGTGTAGAGGTGTATTGATCATCCCTCCAAATAAAAAAAATAAGTAATAATAAAATTAATAATATTAAAAACACAGATAAAATTTTGATGGTAAAATTTTTGCATCATCAACATAAAATTCCAAAAAAGGAATCGGGTCAAATAAAACAAGGAACCGACAGGTAATAAATGAAATAACAAAAACGAAAACAGAAAATAAGTTAACATGCGACTCAACGATGAGATAAAACTAAACGAAAACATGGTAGATATCAAACACGAACAAAAATACAACAAACAACACAACGATGAGACGATACAAAACACAAAGATATCAGACACAAACAGAAAAAACAACAAACGACACAAACGATGAGACGAAACAAAACACAGTAGTTTTTCAGACATACAGTGTTACGAGGTTTCGGGAACTGCAATCTGTTCTCGCCATCAGGTAGACACACAAGGTTCAGGAACACGAGTGCGACTGATTAGAACAGCGTGTTGTCATTGCACGTGTCAAAAGCTAACGGAACGAACTACCGACGTCAGGCTGTATTTTCCTCCTTTGTCCTCTGGACACTGAGAGACAACGCCATAAAATGCTATTTTTAGCCATATTCAGGTATAGTTTCTTACAATTCCTGGAAAGAAACATGTTTCCCGAACACAGCAGACGACACATGCGTAAACGCGCAAACACTGATTTTACAAAATAAACATATTTTCTATTTAGAGCCGTATACAGCAGGGACTAGATGCCGCGTCTCAGGCACGGAAACCGGCAACTGTGTCACCTTTACGCGCCGGGTGCGAAAACGGAACGCAGTGTTTTGGTCGTTGGCTTCTTCTTACGGGAATTTAAGCGGTGACCCTACTTTTTATTTACGGAAAGTGCGTAGCAAAGCACAGCGTGTGTTTATCTATTTTTGTTTTACGATTCCAGTTGGTATTTTTTTACCTGACAGCAGTGTGAAAAAGCCGTTTTTAGCAGTTTTAAAATGCCCCGAAATCATTTTTCTAAGAGTGGTATCTAGAAAAAAAAAATAATCATACCTTTAAATGTGTTTTATATTCTTAGACAAAGATATCGAACAGACGTTTAATAATATTTCTAAAAATACTTTCTCCTAACGTGCTACTATAATGTTCATGCGCCAACTGTATAGGTTTCTTAAGGACGTTCAAGTGGGGAAAAAAATCAAAATTTTATATTTGTATGAAATAGTTTTAGTTTTGTAGACATTACTTGGGAGTACATTTCCCTCTTAACGAAAAAAAAAGTTTAGCTGAACCAGTTTTCCCGAATGGCTCATCAAAGTAAAAATTTGCAAGTTTTTAGCTTACAGCAGCAAAATACAAAATATAAGAATCTGAAGTAATTCTTTCGTTTTAAGTAAGGAAAATGGAACCGACGGTATCTGAAAAATGGAACTGACGGAACCTGAAAACTCTTTTTTAACGAAAAAGCAATGTTATCTAAATTACAATACGCTGCACTGTCTCACCTACATTCTCTGAATCTCAAATTTGTATGTTACTTCTTACAGTTGCATGGTAATATTTGTGCAGATTAAAGAAATTAAATGCTCGGAGCGAGGTTCCTCATTAATAAGTAAGTAGACAACAATAGGGAAACATTCTAGCCGAATAAATATAAAGGAAGGTATAAACTCATGACAACAAAATTAAAAAAAAAAAAAAAAAAAAAAAAAAATTTTTTTTTAAAAAAAAAAAAAAAAAAAAAAAAAAAAAAAAAAAAAAAAAAAAAAAAAAAAAAAAAAAAAAAAAAAAACATTTTTTTTTGCAACACACCGGAAATATAAACAAATTAAATTACGATTCTTTGGACGATGAAACATGTTACCGAGGTATTTAACCTGTAACGAAATATCCCTTCAAAACTTTCCTCTTTTGTGAAAATAATAAGCGTGACCACTCTAAAACTGCATATAACTACTTTGACGCCAGGCTTTCTGAAAATTTCAACGTCAATTTTGGCAGTGTATTGTAAGAAGAAAAAAAAAGAAAGTCTTGTTGCACGCGCTTCGAACGCACCGTTTACAAGAAAAATGCATACAACCATTGTTGTGATTGGTTAAACAATAAGCAGAAACTATCCATTTGTGTACTTTCTTATCTTTAATATTATAACTGTCCAAATTTAGTCTTCTTAACTTATGCATACTTAAGGAAAAATGCCAGAATATCTTCTTTGTAACTAAGGTAGATTTAGGTGTATAACAGTCAGAATCTGGCGTGCATAATTAATTCAGACTTTAAATAAAATATAGAAACTGGCCAGTTAAGGCAAATTTTAGGATGGAACATGTGTTATGGTCCTAAAGCCAGCGATTCTTTCATCCATCCGCTCGACACCTTCACTTGCAAAAGTAATTGTAGCACACAGAAAGCTTTCGCTTCTCTCTTCACCTTGTCACTTCTTGCTTTAATTTTTATTAACTAGGATTTGTGCCTGTGCTCTTATAAAACCTCGTCATTTATAAATGCTTCTAACTCAAGAAACCGTTAAGCCTTTACCTTAGACTTTCCTTATGGATCATCGAAATTTTCGTCATTTTGCAAGGCATACCACTTGTCAAATTCTCCTAGTCTCTTGCCTATCTTGTTGGCCTACTCGTTACAAATCTTGTGATATTTTTCTTCCTGCATGACATTTCCCGTGTTAAGCTGGAGACCTCAAGGTAAGTGGGCTTTACGTCTCTTCAACAGAGAGGTCATTAGAGACGGTGAGACAAAACTTTGTACAGTGACAGGAGTTGGGAGAGCAATTGCTCATGGCCTTTGCTAAGGAATCATCCCAGGATTCACCTGAAGCTATTTCGGGAAATCATGGAAAACAGAAATCAGGATGGCCGGAGCCAGGATCGAACCTGGGTCCTCCCAAATGCCAGTCTACCGTGTTACCGTTGCGGTACCTCGCTCAGCGGAGACCATAAAGTTCGAACATTTCTTCAAGTCATCTCTTGATGTCTTGTGTTTTGTGATATGCATTTGCATTGATGACATGTTTTCGTCAACGCCACAAGCTTGAAACAGTGGTAACATATGGAGCTTCTGGTCGTGTAGCTTGGCCTCGAAGTTTCCGTGTCCAATCGCAAGTTGTGCAGTGTAGTGGGTGACTGTGACAAACTTCTTCTCCATCCAGGTCTTGACATTGGTAGTCAATATGTGAGTTCAACGTCCGTTTTAGTTTGTCAAAATTTCTTGCCAAGCATTCAGAGTTGCGTTTCTCTCTTGTAGCTTTTAAAGTTGTGGTAGCAATCTGTCTCTTGCGACTTCAGCCAATTGTCCGATCACCTTCATGAGCATATCTATTGGTATTGAGCTTGCTAGTGTTTGCAAGACGTTGGTTGATCGGTTTACTCGCTTTTGTAACCACCAGCAGGGCAGCTCTTCGAGCTTTCATGAACCTTCTAATAATGCGAGAGTGATCAACTCTATGGTGCCAAATGGAGGCAACATGTCATTATCGACTCGAAAGAGGCGTGGTAATGGAACAGTCAGAATCTGGCCTTCGTAATTGAGACAGACTTTGGTCCTTCTAATTGTGTCTGACATCTGGAAGAGAAAGGATAGGTATTCGTTGTCCTTCATAATTGAAGCAAACTTCGTACACTGGTGGGAGGATGCAGCTGTGTGCTTGATTGTGGTCGGCCATGAGTCACGACAGACAGAGGGTGCGGCCTGACTTCCACTCGCGGCTGATATCAGGACTGCGGTGAGGGCGGGATACAGTGGGAGCTGACTAGGCGTCCGGCGCGGCGTCGACAAAGACTGGTGACGCGACGCTTCCCGCCGATAACCGCGCGGGCGCGCACTTCCCGCCTTCCATCCGTCGATGGGACGGCACAGGCGCACATCTGCACTTCCCAGCGTCGTATCTGCGCCCCGTGACCTTGGTACTGCTTGTCGTACAGACTCACTGATCCTTAAATAAACGCTAAAAACACTAATTGAAATATAAACTTTTTTGAAAGCCAATATGGGAAAACTACAAATCAACAAACCTACATAATGTTTGCTAACTTTGTGAGCAAACATTTACCCACAATGATTAATTGGCTCCGCCGCACTAAATGTACGAGATTTAGGCGTCGGAGATTGTTCTTAAGAGGAATGTTTGCCAAGAAAAAAATTTGATAGGAAAGTTGGCAAAGAATAATCTCCAGGTTTACTGTTTTTTAATTGGCTTGGAGAAAAATACAATTTTAACTGAACGTGTTAGACAGTTTCATTGTATTTTCAGTTTTTGAGCCATAACATTTATTCAAATTGTATTATCAAAATTTTCTCTTCGTCAAAACATAGGACATATTCTTGGTAAACTGCTTGACATAAATAATAATGGAATACTTAATTAAATTTGTCATACAGGTTAATTGCAAGAGAATTCTTGAATGTTAACTATAGCCTAATTCTCTTGCAATGATTCTGCACGACAAATTAATTTAAAATTCCATATTATTTATGTAAAGCAGTTTACGAAGAATATATCCTATGCTTTGTCGAAGAGTAAATTTTGATAATACAATTTAAATAAATTTTATGGAACAAGAACCGAAAATACAATGAAATTGTATATCACATCCCCTTAAACTGATGTTTTAAACGCTGAATTAATTACCGTGTATTCTTGAAGTCAACTTCTTTTGCTTGTTAAAACAGTTGCTTTACTTAACACTCGTTATCAGTCGCCATGTTGAGTTATTTTATTATTCGCTTGTGTGAACTTCTGAGAAGAAAAATGTGAAATTTGCAGCTATAACTTGAATTCCATTTACCTTCAGCTACAGTACAAGTCCCGCAGTTGAACTTTTAACGTGTACGTAGGTCGCACTCAGTCCAACAATATTTTATATTCTTAATTTGCTAAAATTATTACGGACTAAGTAAACGTTAAAGGTTCAAGAGTGATGCTTGCACCGCAGCGCAAGTTAAACAGAATTCACGCATTAATTTAAAATTTCACCTTACTCCTCTCAAAATTTATTAGCTCTGCAGACGATAATTGCGACTACAGTTTCCTCTTACGAAACAATTTCAGCTCGCATAGGTTCATCATAACATCGCGTCAACGTTACAATTTGCAGGCTACACTGGATTTGCAACTTTTCCCCTGTACTTTCGCGATTATTTTTCAAAATACTATATTGTGGATTTATAAATGTTAGGTTATGTAGACCATGCTTGACACTGTGGATTATTTAGTTTTTGTAATTTAATTGGTTTTCACTATTTGCATGGCAGCATCACATGCAAATGATAACTTCAATGGACCATTATGAGAAAATTATGTGAGCTAAAATTGTTTCGTAGGAGGAAACTGTACTCACAAGTACCGTCTATAAAATTGACACTATTGTATAAAAATATAAAGTTATGGTTTTTATACTACCTGAACATCATTAAGAGTGCACGGTAGATAAACGCTGAAAACATCAATTGAATTCTACACTTTTTTCGTAGCCAATATGGATGAAACACGAAACGGCAATCCTATATAATGGTATTCGCCAACTTCATGAGTAAATATTTATCCAGAATTACTCATTTTTGACGCGAGGTTCCGACGTCAGTGATTGTCTCAGAAGTTCGTACCAGTGGAAACTATTTTATTCAAAACGTTGGGTAAAACTATTATCTAGGATTGCTGTTTTTCAACTTTCGCAAATTGGCTTCAAGAAACCTAGTTACAGATTGATGCTTTTAGCGTTGAATTATGAACCACGCCATGCCTACCTCGCAGCCGTGGCGAGAACAAGAATATGTATACACAGGTTTAGTTATAAAACGTGTGGTTCAGTCGCCTTTCACGATATCGCTTTCGGACAGATACGATTTTCTGCATTGAGATAAGATAATATTAACACAGCAATTCAAATATTTATCAAAATTTATAAGTAAGAGTTATCGAGAGTTTTAACCACCGACCAAAAACGAGAGGCGTTATAAGTTCGACAACTATATCTGTCTGCCTGGGGTTCATTCTGTGGTTTTGCAGCTCACAAACGGATGAACCGTTTCTGTTATTATTTTACAATTGAAAACTAGTTTTATCGGGATGATAATTAACTATTAATGATTAAAATCTGTCCAGCTATTTAAAAGTTATGAGCCCTATTCCGAATTGGTGGGGGAATTCCATAGACATAGAACGGAATATTTAAATAAATATAATACTTTCATACTGAATTTCTGTAGTGTAGCTGAAACTTTGCATTTTAACAGACCTGTTAATGGTAAAAGGATAATTATTACCAAATGTGTACCGCTACAAAACATCAAACGTCATAAGGCAAATTATATACATGTTATGACAAATTTGATGACTACATCTGTGTATATGCATGTCTGTGGCTGCGTAGCTCACAATCGGATGACCAGATTACAGTTCTTGTTTTTTATACAACAAATACTTCAATACGTTTTAAAAATTATAAAAAATGTTATTTAATTTGATATTTACAAAAATAATTGTAGAAGCATTAAACTTTAGAAATTTATATATGACACTTAAATTAAGAGCAAACCTATACATAGAAGGAACCATTAAAAGTGTATTATTGTTGATACTATGCGCCGGGGGACTGCAAAGTAAACTAAACAGGAAGTTAAAAATTAGCAATGTTAAAACAGAAGTCCAAATATACAAAAATACGCATCAATCCAAAATTTGAATTTAAATGTAGCATAGTTAAATATTTGGGCTTATCCTTTGAAAATGTCACAGATGTATGTACATACAATGGATATAAGGTTTTGTTGCAGTTACTCTTCTGTTTCAAGTTTAATAATTTTAACTACCTATATTATTTGCGTAGCGGTTCCCTGACGCTGTTAAGTGTCAGCAACAACTTGAAACTATTATTTTTCTACTTTTTAACTGAACGTTTCATTTCCGGTCCCTTTAAAAATTTTAATTAAAGTGTTTTTTGATAATAAAAACACTTATTAGCTAACATTATTAGGGCATTGAAAAAAAACAGGGTAAATTATTCAATATAAATTTGGACAGTACCGATGCGTACGTAAAAAGTCACAGGCGGCATGTACAGCGTGTTCGTAAAGTCATGGTGCGCGGCTGACCCGCTACTGCGCAGTTCGTGGTGTTGCCACACCACCTGTGTGCGCACACGCGTGCACATCGTACAAACTTGGAGAGTTTTCCTTTTATTTGGTGCACATTTTACATTTCTATCTTCTTTTGTTGATTCCTATGACCGGTCAAAAGTGCACCATCCGATCAAAAGTGCACCATGTATTACAGACATGCTGTATGTTTGTTCGAAAGGAAGGACTACTCTACACACTCTAAATGAAACTGACAGGGGAATTCAGCATAAAAAAAAACGAAACAGAAAGACTATGTTAGATGAATTCGGTTTTGTATAACTTCAACTCATGTTGACATTTCTACTGTTAACATTTAAATGACATACTGTGGAATGGACAGCTCATGTTAATTTTAGAACCACAAATGTATCCTGACGTTGCATCAAATATGTATGGCACGTAAAAATTAAAGATCCTCAGCTACGTCAAAGTTAACTGATGTTATGAGCAACAGAGTATGTATTTCAGTTTTTGCCAACTCGACGAATTTCTGGCTAACCCTTAGTGACACCATAGTTTAGTGCTTAATTCTTCCGGCATAAGAGATAATGCTTAAGGGGCCTCCCTAGACAGGCTGCGTTTGTGTGTATGAGGCAGAAAACCGATGGAGTAGTAAGGCTGTTGCAGCCCGGCGTACGTTATGTATTATCGCCTCTCCGTGCAAGCCACTCAGCTGGAGTGCAGGGTTTAGTATTATTCTTTTTCTTATGGGACTTCAAGCTGTGATCACATAATTTTATTTGTTGGTAGCATAGTTCAAAGTCTAACACTTGTCTCTACTGTTATGTTTTTTTCGAAACTAATTGTTATTTTTTCTAGATACGGCAGTCTGGAAAAACTCTTATTGGTCATTTTGAGAGGCCCAAAACTTATTTTTCTAATTAACGTGCTGAATTTTAAAACTATAGTGGCATAGTTTGAAATGTGTGTTATTTTCGTGAATATACAAATGTAATGTGCGTCAATAGTTATTGTAGGTAATTTTAATGAAGGATTGCACGAAATAAAACACAAAACTCCCGGATTGAGACTTGTCACGGAACAACGCCATTTATTCCAAATTGCCATGTTCAACACCAACTTCTACCACCCCAACACTATGAAAGTTACCACACAAGAAGAGAAAGACAAAAATAATTTATATTTGTGAGCTATAAATATTCCCAACATACTACCCACCATAAAATGGTACATTTTTCAACAAAACAGCAACATAACATAGGCCTAAGCCGCAATGAGACTCTTTCAAAATATAAATAGTCTACTATTTTAAAACACAAAGTAAACCAAAATTTCTCAACATGAGCAAACAAATGTTAATGGCAAAAGTACGTATCGTCAGCAGTTCAAGAGTCATCGTGAACAGATAGAGGAGACAGCTTTGAAACCTGTCTTACAAGTTCACCATTGGGAGTTTTCACTGAAACCATTCATACCGCACCGTCTTTACCTGGGTGAAGCTTTACCACCCTGGCTACCTTCCACCTTGAAGGAGGTAGGCTAGAGTCTCTGACTAACACTAAAGTGTCAATTATCGGGTTGGGAACCATATCACTCCTTTTGGTACTCTGATGTAAGTTATGGAGGTATTCTGAACTCCATCGCCTCCAGATACTCTGCTTCAACTTTGTGACTAATTGCCACCGACCTAGACGATTGCCCACAATATGGCTCCGGTTTTGCTCAGGTAGGCCGACAAGAGAAGCACCCACAAGAAAGTGTCCTGGGGTAAGTACATCAAAACCTGACGGAATTGAAGATAAAGGACACAACGGGTGGGAATTAAATACTGCGGAAATTTCGTTAAAAAGGGTGGCAAGTTCCTCATATTTCCAATAACCCGTTTCATATGTAGTTTGGCTGATTTGACAGCTTCCTCCCAGAGGCCACCTAAGTGAGGTGCTGCTGGAGGATTAAAAATGGCACACAAGGTCGCGATCATGTAGGTGGGTTTGCGTATCCTTCCATGATGGCTCAGTGAAGAATGCTTGATAAACCTCCTTCAAATGTGTACTTGCCCCAATGAAAATAGCTCCTTTGTCTGAACATATGTCAGATGGGGTACCCCTCACTGACAAACCATTTAAGGGCCACCAGGAAGGCCTCAGTACACAATGATGATACTACTTCCAGAAACACTGCCTTCATTGACATACATACAAAGATGCAAAGGTAGCTTTTGTCCACTAGAGCCTTCCGTGACTTTGTTGAGAATGACCCTGCAAAATAAACTCCGACTTTCAGGATAGGACATACCTGTAAGAATTTCACAACAGGGAAATCTCCCATGAGAGGTGTGGGAGCTTTGGCTGACCATTTGAAGCATTTAACACACTGATTCACACACTGCCGAATAACCCGTTTGGCACTTAGTATCCAAAATTTCCTTTGCACAGAAGTTTGTACTACTTAAGGTCCAGCATGGAGACACTCCTCATTGTAACGTTTTAAAATTAGCAGTGACGGATGACCCTTTCTTGGAAGACGATTCGGTGGTGTTTGCTCCCTTCAGGTAACGCCGAGTGCTCCCAGAGGATCATTGATAGCAAATAACTTTAAGTCTTCTGAGAAAATATGATGTTGAACAACTCGACTCCAAAACATTAATGCTGCCTTCAAGTCTTCAGCATTCAACGATTTTGATTTACAATGAAACTGTTTCATAAATGCTGCTCTGGCTCTGAGTATCCATGCTGTTACTCACTTGAGTTTAGACAATGAAGAGAGCTCTTCTAGTAATATGAATAAAATAACATCACAGTCTTAAACTGCTAAAACTGGTGCTCCTTGATGCTTGCATTCAGTAGTATCTGTCAGGTCAGGTGTCAGGATTTTAGTTACAGGCCATGTATTTTCAGAGCTCCTTAGCCAATTAAGGCCATAAAACCAGGTTATACTGCTCACCAATTCGTCAGGAAATATCCGACGTAGTGCTATGTCCGTGTGTTCTTGAAGTCAATTATTTTTGCTTGTCAAAACAGTTGCTTTTCTTAACACTCGATATCAGTCGCTATATTGAATTATTTTATTATTCGCTTATGTGAAATTCTGAGAAGAAAAATGTGAAATTTGCAGCTATAACTTGAATTCCATTTACCTTCAGCTACAGTACAAGTCCCGCAGTTGAACTTTTAACGTGTAGGTAGGTCGCATTCAGTCCAGCGATATTTTATATTCTTAATTTGCTAAAATTATTACCGACTAAGTAAACGTTAAAGGTTCAACAGTGATGCTTGCACCGCAGCGCAAGTTAAACTGAATTCTTGCATTAATTTAAAATTTCACATTACTCCTCTCAAAATTTATTAGCTCTGCAGACGATAATTGCGACTACAGTTTCCTCTTACGAAACAATTTCAGCTCGCATAGGTTCATCATAACATCGCGTCAACGTTACAATTTGCAGGCTACACTGGATTTGCAACTTTTCCCCTGTGCTTTCGCGATTATTTTTCAAAATACTATATTGTGGATTTATAAATGTTAGGTTATGTAGACCATGCTTGACACTGTGGATTATTTCGTTTTTGTAATTTAATTGGTTTTCACTATTTGCATGGCAGCATCACATGCAAATGATAACTTCAATGGACCATTATGAGAAAATTATGTGACCTAAAATTGTTTCGTAGGAGGAAACTGTACTCACAAGTACCGTCTATAAAATTGACACTATTGTATAAAAATATAAAGTTATGGTTTTTATACTACCTGAACATCATTAAGAGTGCACGGTAGATAAACGCTGAAAACATCAATTGAATTCTACACTTTTTTCGTAGCCAATATGGATGAAACACTAAACGGCAATTCTAGATAATGGTATTCGCCAACTTTATGAGTATAAATTTATCCAGAATTACTCATTTTTGGCGCGAGGTCCCGACGTCAGAGATTGTCTCAGAAGTTCGTACCAGTGGAAACTATTTTATTCAAAATGTTGGGTAAAACTATTGTCTAGGATTGTTGTTTTTCAATTTTCGCAAATTGGCTTCAAGAAACCTAGTTATAGATTGATGCTTTAAGCAGTGAATTATGAACCACGCCATGCCTACCTCGCAGCCGTGGTGAGAACAAGAACATGCATAAACACGTTTAGTTATAAAACGTGTGGTTCAGTCGCCTTTCACGATATCGCTTTCGGACAGGTACGATTTTCTGCGTTGAGATAAGATAATATTAACACAGCAATTCAAATATTTATCAAAATTTATAAGTAAGAGTTTTCGAGAGTTTTAACCACCGACCAAAAACGAGAGGCGTCATAAGTTCGACAACTATATCTGTCTGTCTGGGGTTCATTCTGTGGCTTTGTAGCTCCCAAACGATGAACCATTTCTGTTAGTATTTTACAATTGGAAACTAGTTTTATCGGGATGATTATTAACAATTAATGATTAAAATCTGTCCAGTTATGTAAAAGTTATGAGCCCTATTCCGAATTGGTGTGGGAATTCCATAGATATAGAATGGAATATTTAAATAAATATAATACTTTCATACTTTATTTCTGTAGTGTAGCTGAAACTTTGGATTTTATCAGACCTGTTAATGTTAAAAGGAGAATTATTACTAAATGTGTACCGCTACAAAACATCAAACGACATAAGGCAAATGATATACATGTTATGACAAGTTTGATGACTACATTTATGTATATGCATGTCTGTGGCTGCGTAGCTCACAATCGGATGACCAGATTACAGTTCTTGTTTTTTATACAACAAATACTTCAATACGTTTTAAAAAGTATAAAAAATATTATTTAATTTGATATTTACAAAAATAATCGTAGAAGCATTAAACTTTAGAAACTTATATATGACACTTAAATTAAGAGCAAACCTATACATAGAAGGAACTATTAAAAGTGTATTATTGTTGATACTATGCGCCGGGGGACTGCAAAGTAAACTAAACAGGAAGTTAAAAATTAGCAATGTTAAAACAGAAGTCTAAATATACAAAAATACGCATCAATCCAAAATTTGAATTTAAATGTAGCATAGTTAAATATTTGGGCTTATCCTTTGAAAATGTCACAGATGTATGTACATACAATGGATATAAGGTTTTGTTGCAGTTACTCTTCTGTTTCAAGTTTAATAATTTTAACTACCTATATTATTTGCGTAGCGGTCCCCCGACACAGTTAAGTGTCAGCAACAATTTGAAACTATTATTTTTCTACTTTTTAACTGAACGTTTCATTTCCGGTCCCTTTAAAATTTTTAATTAAAGTGTTTTCTGAAAATAAAAACACTTATTAGCTAACATTATTAGGACATTGAAAAAAAAAAAAAAAAAAAAAAAAAAAGG
>PNEQ01089530.1:0-11072 GCA_003012365.1 Medauroidea extradentata | reverse complement strand
TTGGAGAGTTTTCCTTTTATTTGGTGCACATTTTACATTTCTATCTTCTTTTGTTGATTCCTATGACCGGTCAAAAGTGCACCATCCGATCAAAAGTGCACCATGACTTTACAGACATGCTGTATGTTGGTTCGAAAGGAAGGACTACTCTACACACTCTAAATGAAACTGACAGGGGAATTTAGCATAAAAAAAAAAACGAAACAGAAAGACTATGTTAGATGAATTCGGTTTTGTATAACTTCAACTCATGTTGACATTTCTACTGTTAACATTTAAATGACATACTGTGGAATGGACAGCTCATGTTAATTTTAAAACCACAAATGTATCCTGACGTTGCATCAAATATGTATGGCACGTAAAAATTAAAGATCATCAGCTACGTCAAAGTTAACTGATGTTATGAGCAACAGAGTATGTATTTCAGTTTTTGCCAACTCGACGAATTTCTGGCTAACCCTTAGTGACACAATAGTTTCGTGCTTAATTCTTCCGGCGTAAGAGATAACGCTTAATGGCGCCGCCTACCCGCGCGTCAGAGGCTCAAAAAACCCCGGAACAATTAGGTCGACCTTGAAGCGCGCATCAAATGACGCGTCGCCTTAAAGAAGCAAGCGCTGAACTAGCGTGCAAGGTTCCCGCCGAACGGTTTTTACTATGGGATGCTAAGCGGTGACTACATAATTCTATTGGAGGAAATTCTGCAGCTAAGTTCAGTGCAGGTCGCAATCTGAGTTTCATATATATCCGGTTAGTACCTTTTGAATTACAGAAGTCTGAAAAAGCCTTTTTAGACATGTTGGAGGGCTTAGAAATAGCATTTTTACGAGCGTAAACAATGAGGTTCCGACCTTGCCTGAAGTTTGTTTTCTTTTCGTACGTTGGCACAATGGGCACACGTGGAATATTTTCATATAAAAAACCTGTTAACGAACACACTGCAACGCATTTGAAGGGTTGGGTAGGCGGCCGCCTTGAGGGGCCTCCCTAGATAGGCTGCGTTTGTGTGTACGAGGCAGAAAACCGATGGAGTTGTAAAGCTACCGCAGCTCGGCAGGGTTTAGTATTATTCTTTTTCTTATGGGACTTCAAGCTGTGATCACATAATTTTATTTGTTGGTAGCATAGTTCAAAGTCTAACACTTGTTTCTACTGTTTTTTTCAAATCTGATTGTTATGTTTTCTAGACACGGCAGTCTGGAAAAAACTCTTATTGGTCATTTTGAGAGGCCCGAAAATTATGTTTCTAATTAACTTGCTGAATTTTAAAACTATAGCGACATAGTTTGAAGTGTGTGTTCTTTTCATGAATATAAAAATGTAACGTGCGTTAAATGGTTACTGTAGGTAATTTTAATGAAGGACTGCACCAAATAAAACACAAAACTCCCTGATTGAGACTCGTCACGAACAACGCCATTTATTTCCAAATCGCCATGTTCAACACCAACTTCTACCAACCCAACACTACGAAAATTACCACACAAGAAGAGAAAGACAAAAATAATTTATACTCATGAGCTATAAATATCCCCAACATACCATCCACCGGAAAATGGTACATTTTCCAACAAAACAGCAACATAAAATAGGCCTAAGCCACAATGAGTCTCTTTTAAAACATAAATAGTCTACTATTTTAAAACACAAAGTAAACAAAAATTCTCAACATGAACAAACATATGTTAATGGCAAAAGCAGGTATCGTCAGCAGTACAAGGGTAATAATGAACAGATAAGGGAGACAGCTTTGAAACCGGTCTTACAAGTTCGCCATTGGGAGTTTTCACTGAAACTATTCATACCACACCGTCTTTACCTGGGTGAAGCTTTACCACCCTGGCTACCTTCCACCTTGAAGGAGGTAGGTTAGAATCTCTGACTAACACCAAAGTGTCATTTATCCGGTTGGGAACCATATCACTCCATTTGGTTCTCTGACATAAATTATGGAGGTATTCTGAACTCCATCGCCTCCAGATACTCTGCTTCAACTTTGTGACTAATTGCCACCGACCTAGACGATTGTCCACGATACGGCTCAGGTTTTGCTTAGGTAGGCCAACAAGAGGAGCACCCACAAGAAAGTGTCCTGGGGTAAGTACATCAAACTCTGACGGAATTGAAGATAAAGGACACAACTGGCGGGAATTAAGTACTGCGGTAATCTCGGTAAAAAGGGTGGCAAGTTCCTCATATGTAAGTATTTGGTCTCCAATAACCTATTTCATATGTAGTTTGGCTGATTTGACAGCTTCCTCCCAGAGGCCACATAAGTGAGGTGCTGCTGAAGGATTAAAAATGCCACACAATGTCGCGATCATGTAGGTGGGTTTGCGTATCCTTCCATGATGGCTCAGTGAAGAATGCTTGATAAACCTCCTTCAAATGTGTACTTACCCCAATGAAGATAGCTCCTTGGCATAAACATATATCAGATGGGGTACCCCTCACTAACACAAACCAGGAAGGCCTCAGTACACAATGATGATACTACTTCCAGATGCACTGCCTTCGTTGACATACACATAAAGATGCAAAGGTAGCTTGTCCACTAGAGCCTTCCGTGACTTGGTTCGCTTTGTTGAGAAAGACCCTACAAAATAACTCCGACTTTCAGAATAGGATGTACCTGTGAGAATCTCACAGCAGGGAGATTTCCTGTGAGAGGTGTGGGAGCTTTGGCTGATCATTTGAAGCATTTAACACACTGATGCACACACTGCCGAATAATCCGTTTGGCACTTAGTATCCAAAATTGCCGTTGGATGGGAGATTGTACTGCTTAAGGTCCAGAACGGGGACACTCCTCATGATAATGTTTTATAATTAGCAGTGACAGATGACCCTTTCTTGGAAGAAGATTCAGTGGTGTTTACTCCCTTCAGGTAACGCTGAGTGCTGCAAACGGCCGCCTGATTACTCCCAGAGGATAATTAATAGCAAGTAACCTTAAGTCTTCTGAGAAAAGATTATGTTGAACAACTTGACTCCAAAACATTAATGCTGCCTTCAAGTCTTCAGCATTCAACCATTTTTGTTTACAATGAAACTGTTTCATAAATGCTGCTCTGGCTCTGAGTATCCATGCTGTTACCCACTTGAGTTTAGACAATGAAGAAGCCCTTCTAGTAATGTGAATAAAATAACATCACATTCTTGAACTGCTAAAACTTGTGCTCCTTGACGTTTGTATTCAGTAGTATCTGTCAGGTCAGGTGTCAGGATTTTATTCACAGGCTGTGTATCTTCAGAGATCCTTAGCCAATTAGGGCCATAAAACCAGGTTGTACTGCTTACCAATTCGTGAGAAAATATACTGTGTGATGCTATGTCTGCTGGGTTACAACTTGGTGTGACATAACACCACGAGCTGGGTGGCAAAACTGATCAAATTTCAGAGACTCTATAACCGACAAATACTTTGAATCTGTTCGGTGACGACCTCAGTCATAACAGAAGAGTCGATGAATCTGACCACATGTTGATGATCATGGGATGAACCTTAGCAGTGAACATGTTTCTCACCCACTGCCATAATCTTGCAAGGAGTTAGGCACCTGACAACTCAAGCCTGGAATTGAAAACGTTTTTAATGGCGAAACTTTTGACTTAACTGCAACTAGGAAATCTGAGACATTTTTAGCCTTGTGGACAATGCGAATATACACCACAGTAGCATATACCTTCTCAAAGACATCGCAAATCCATGAAAATCGATACTTTCTGAATTATTCCAGTCAATGTGAGGTGGAATCCTCACCTCGGCTAGAACATCCATGGTCCATTTGAAATGTAACCGCTGTTGACTGATATCTATGAGTACAAATTGATCCCATTCTAAACCTAGAGACCACAATGTTTGCAACAATATTTCACCCCACACTACAACAAGGGATACCTAACCAAATGGGTCATACAAGCGTGAAATATTAGAATTTATTGGTTTGTGGACATACTCCATTGCTCATGTTTTGTTGACCGAACTTGTATTGAACGATAAAGTGAGAACATACAAAAACACACAAAAAAGCACAGAAAACATAAGAAAAAACAATCCCAGAGGAATTCCATCAGTTTTTTTTGACATGAGCAATGGAGTATGCCCACAAAACCACAAATTCTAATTAGTAAACTCCCATTGCAACAAACATTTAAAAATCTCAGTGTGAAACAGTTGACAAAATACCCCTTTTTTTCTGTTGATAGTTGGGGTACATTAATGTGGTATGTGTACTCGTCATTCTCTGGGCACCAATGAACGCTAAGCACCTAAACAGCTGGACTTGGTCAATGCTTTTCAGAACTTCTTGTTGAGATGCAGGCACATTTTCAAGTAAGGTGGTACAATTGGATGTACATTTGTATAGCTCGAATTCTCCTCATTGCAGTAGTGATAATAACTCGGCCTTCAATTCGATTGCTTCATCCAACGAATCAGTCCCTGTGACCACATCACAAACACATCTTGTAAAACTGTTCGAGCTGCTGAAGGGTAATCTTGAGTTTCGTAATTTGCTAACTGACTCAATGCTCTTAATGCTTTATGAGGAGAAGACTACAATCCATACATGACAGTATTTAATTTGTTAAGCTGTACCACATCTTGAGGAAACGGTCGCCAGGGAATATACTGATACTTGCAATCATCAGGATGTATGTGTATTTGCCTATACATCTTACAAATATCGGCAGTAAAAACAACACGAAGCATTGTGAAATGTACAATAATATCACAAATGTCCTTCTGCAACCTTTTCCCAGTGTGGAGTACATCATTTAATGAAACACTATTTGGCATTGCTGCTGAATCATCAAAAACGGCACACAGTTTGGCTTTTGATCTATCTTTAGTTACTGCATGATGAGGAATAACACATGCTACATCATGACTCTCAAGAGGACCTGAACAACCTTTAGTTTGTGTACCATCTCTAAGTTGGACAACTGGCATGTGTGTCATGTGGCCCAGTTCTTCGTACTCCTTCAGGAACTGAGTGTAAGCCCTTGCAAGCTCTAGGTTCCTGCATAATTTATTTTCTAGATGTTCATATCTGAGATGTGCGTGTTGAAAAGATTATCCTAATTATGGTCGTTCTTGTTTGAATGGCAACCGTAGCACATATCTACGAATGGTGTCACATGTATGGGTTGTTTTGCAATGACTGGATTCAGTTTCTTGGGTGTACTTCATTGCAAAATTAATGACTGTCAAAGAAAACTAAACAAATAAAAGCAAAACCATAAAATAAGCAGAGTATGCTTAAGTTAGCAAGATACATACACAACATGAAATTCCAAAATGGAATCGGGTCAAATAAAAACAAGGAACAAACAGATAATAAATGAAAAATAATAACAAATAAAATAAAAAACCAAGTAACGTGCGACACAACGATGAGACGAAACAAAAAACACAGTAGATATCAGACACGAACAGAAAAATAACCACAAGACACAACAAAGAGACGAGACAAAACGCAACTGATATCAGACATATACAGAAAAGACAAACGACACAATGAAGAGACGAAACAAAACATAGTAGTTTTCCAGACAGACAGTGTTACGACGTTTCGGGAACTGGAATCTGTTCCCGTCATCAGGTAGACACACAGGGTTCAGGAACACGAGTGCGACTGATGATGATTATTATTTGTTTAGTTTTCTTTGACAGTCATTCATTTTGCAATGGAGTACGTCCAAGAAACTGAATCCAGTCATGCACTCCCATTGCACAGTTCTTTCAAATATCATATTGTTTTGCAATGTTCCTCACATTTCCTTTCATCTTCTGACAGCAAAATCTTATTAGGCACTTCTTCTATTTCCCAAAACCGGTATAATTGAACGTCCAAATTGTTTTATCTTATCAAGAATGACACAGAAGGACTTAGAGCAGGTTCGCAGGCAACCCTACCACTCACAACCCAGTCCAACACAGTATGAAATGTGTTGGGCTCGCCTACAACCTTCCTGCCAGTCATTGCATCACTTACAATGTCGGCAGCTAGTAACATGTCAATAGGTCCAGGAACATTGAAACAAGGATCCGCTAACTTTAAATCTTACAGATGGCCTACAGTACTCTGAGCAATTTTTGATGCAGGCATGGGATGTGTGATCAGTAAAATGCATGCCTTGAAAGTTGTTAGGTTTGACAAACAATGTGTAACTTCTCTTGATCCTGATACGATAATCTGACCAACATCAGTTAAATCTACTTGGTCTGTGTGTCGTTGCAGTCCTAACCAATGGACATATATTCGAGTAATGAAAGAAACTTGTGAAGCACAATCTAGCAAGGCTCTTAAAATCTGAAATTGCCCACCACTATCTCTAACATGTACCATGGCTGTTGAGGGCACGATTGTAGTGTTTGTCTTTCATTTTCATGAGACAAATGTAGTGTTTGGCTCTGGACTTTAGTATCGTCTATAGTAGAAACTTCAGATTTTGTACGTTCTGTTTCTACCTGTTGACCATGTGATGAATCATTAATGAAATGGAGAAATGAATGATGTTTCTTTTGGCAAAGTCTACACATGAATTTTGACAACATTACAGTGCACTGTGAGAGCACTTCAGACAATTGAAACACAATGATTGCTATTTTATAACCTTGAGTCTATTGTGAATATACTTAGCTAAAAACTTTTCACATTTACATAAGTGATGTTTATCCTTACACAGTGAACATTTTAAGTCATTCTCTATAGCAATGAGCGAGGTACCTTTACCTTGAATGAATTTTGGAAAACTTTCATACTGGGTGCTGAAAACTTATTCCTTGCGATTGCACAGTGTGTACTTGCGGAATTATGGAGAGTTGGTACAAACTCTTGGAAGATGCGATATATTCTGAACATGTAATGATGCTGTAACTCGCAAGTTTTTGTACCACTTTTCCAACATTGACCACACAACATTATAGTTTTAATTAGTAATAGGCAAATAACTTGCAGTTTCCCTTGGCTTACCCTTTATCCAATCAAATGATGTAGTTTCTGAACATCAGAAAGCGATGCATCTTGTTGGACCATGGATTTGAAAAGCTCTGAAAAGGAGGCCCACTTAGTACGGTTGCCCGAAAACACAGGAAGAGGTAGAGGTGGCAACAATAGACGAGTACCTGACCCGCGAGGGGTTATGTCAGCCTTCTTGATTGTACTTCTGTTGCACACAAATACCAGTGAATCCTTTCAAATTTCATACAGGCATCTTGTAAAGATCTGGACTCTTGATTTGGCGGGACAGCGCACAAGGCAAAATAATTCGAAAAAAACTCGTCCCGATTTCTTGCTACATACTTCATCAAGTACCACCGCAAACTCTTCAAGTTTATCCTTACTTTGAGCCGCTTCAATTAACAACTCGTTAGCTTCTTCTAGTTTAGCAATAACGTAGTCAATTACAATTAGTTGTAGCTCAGTAGTTCGTTTAGCCATGGCGGCCATTGATACATACACGTGCATGCGGTAATGTGACATTTTGTTTCAGTTTCACAGTTTAAAACACGAATCCTGTTGCTAACATCTCAATCCGGGCCGGAGAACCAAAATGTAAGAAATTTAAATTAAGGATTGTATTAAATAAAACACAAACCTCCCGGATTGAGACTAATCACGAACAGCGCTATTTATTTCCACATTGCCATGTTCAACACTAACTTCTACCAACCCAACACAATGAAAGTTACCACCCAAGAAGAGAAATACAAAAAAATATATATATTTGTGAGTTACAAATATCCCCAACAGTTACGTCAAATAAATGAATAGTCGTAACTCGCTGCAACGCATTTGAAGCGCAGGCAGGGAGGTCCCTTAAGGTAGTGTTTCACCCCGAGTATTGAATTATTTAATTTTTAGCTTTTTTAAATTCTGGATTAAAGGTGTGACATTTGCGATCATAGCGTGAATTATAATTTACCTTGCGCTACAGTATAAGTATCGTAGTTGAACTTTTAACGTGAATTTAGGCCACAAACAATCGAGGAAAATCAAAATATATTTAAAAAAGTGATTGATTGCTGCCTAAATGTACGTTAAAAGTTCAAGTGCTATACTTTGACTGTAGTCCAAGGTAAATATAATTCACGCTGTAATAGCAAATTTCACACTTTTATCCTCAGAAATAAAACAAGTTTAAAATAAAATAATTCAACAGGCGGAGTGAGACTCCACTTTATTGGCCGCTACGTACCCCGAGCTTCAAATGCGCTGCAGTGTGTTCGTAAACAGGTTTTTTACGAAACTATTCCACATGTGAGGAGTGCAGTTCCAAACGTTGCTTTATCCAAAATCTATGACATTGACATTAGTTACCCAATCCGCTGCCATTTATGTATCTGTGGAAAAATATTACTCTAAAACAGGTTACAACCCTTTGAAAAGTGCATTTAAAACATCCGTGCTGTTCCAAAACGTGTCTTATCCAGCGTCGTAGATGTTCCAAACGAGTCCTTATCCACACATCGAAGTTGTTACCAAAACGTGCCTTATCCAGATAACTTTCTATAGGTATTTCCTAAGTATGTTTCCAAAAACATGCTTTACCCACAAAGATAAAGTTTATTGTTGTGGTACATATTATTAAAATTGACAATAATATAGACACTCGTCGACAAGAGAGCCGAGATTCCCCTTACCAAGCAATAGCAAATGGCAAAATATATCAATGCGACAAATTAAACACGCAGGACGTACGAAGATTTCACCAGGCATTTTACAGTGAAAGAAACAAGATTAGCCAGGACTACTTGCTTTTAAAGTATTCCACAGCTTAAGTAACTAAAAGAGACCGGTCAAAGATTTAAGGTAGCTCCAGGAAAGATATCACTATAAAATACCACGTAAAGAGCTTTCGTCAATCAAAGGGTGCAACTGTAATTCAGGTATGCCATCAATCATTTTTGTCAATATTAGGTGTATCAAAAGTCGTGTTCAACAAGTAGTAAAAAAACATATGGAGCTCCCAAAGTACGTAGAGGTGGTGATACCCGCAGTAAGTCATGTTCATCTAAAAGGGATGCTGTAAAAACTTTAATTGCTAAATATCAGACTGTTGAGTCTCCCTACAGTCGCAACCAATGACAACGCAGAATAGAAAAAGCTATGAGAAAACGGAACACTATAATTGATGCTGAAGAATATTCTCAGATCTTCGCCTATTTTGGCACTGTTTGTAGTTTAGAAAAAACAGAAATAAAGATGTTTGACAGGAAATGAACTATTTCTGAAACTTTGAAGCCACCTAATGGTTGGCACTTTAAGTTAATTTCATGCAAACGAATTTGTTTGAAAAAGAAGTAACACCGGAATAATTGCTGTAATAGGTGAAGTAAATTACTGTACTGAATTATCTCAGTATAGAGGAACTGGCAAGAAGGGCAAAAATTTTTCTAGGATTTATCCTACAGTACTTGAAGTAGGTCAGTGCATGAAAATCAATCCTCATAAGCTTCGTAATGTGAACAACCTCTCGAAAAAGCACTTTGGTGACAATTGGCAAGAACGAGAACAGTTACATTACTACAAAGCGATGACTTGAAGATGAATTAGCATTAAGTGTATAACAGTGCATGTTATACCATATTTACCTGTTACTGTGTATGTCTTATATTATTTGATTATCACGTTATTTCAAATGTAAGAGACTATGAACTATGGATTCACATATCTAAATAGTAAATGTATCACTATTACTGCTATGTTGATGTTTTGTATGCAACAAAACTCATATTATCCTAAAGTGACTTTTCCAAAACTAGTCTTATCCATAGTGTAGTTTCAAAACATGCCTTATGCAAATAACTATTATAAATATCTTTAACATCAGTGGTGTTTATTTTCTACAATTATATATTTCACTTCTGCTTGCCTGGATGTACAGTACATATCTGGCTTTTCAGCACATGTAAAAAAATATGGATAGGTTAGTCCCTACAGTTTTCCTCGTTTTCTCAGAATTCACTTCACATGGAGTAGACAACTTTTGGAACTGTACAGTACTCCTCACGTGTCCACTGTGTCAGTGTTCGAAAAGAAAAACACAATCTTGACAAGGACGGATTGTCCTTTTTAAGACACCGTGTTCATTTAAAGCAATGTTTCTAGCTTTCCAAAATAGCTGAAAACGACCATTTCAGACTGCCGTAAGTCAAAATGTATCCTTCAGGATGTACTGTATGTGAAACTGATAAACGATCACTGAACTTTGCTATGGACTTTCCAGTTATAAAACTATATGTTCACAGATTAAGGCTCGGTTTCAGTCACCATATTGAATGTTATTATTTTTAGTTTGTTTAGAATTCTGAGAAGAAAAATGTTAAATCGATGACTACACCGCAAATTCTATTTACCTTGAGCTACATGACAAGCATGGCAATAGAGTTAGTGATGTATAGTTAGGCTGTAATCAGTCGGGCAAATTGTGAATATAAAAAAAGTTACCACACAAATTGCGGCGTAATTATTTGCTAACAGCTAAATCGCAAGGTCTATACTGTAGCGAAATGTAAATAGAATTTGAGGTATAATTTCATATCTAATCATTTTCTTCTTAGAATACCAGAAAAGCGAAAAATAATAAAATTCAATATTGTGACTGAAACCGAGCCTCAAAAGACCTTAGCAAAATTGGATTTGCAAGAATCATGCGCACGTTAGTTCAAGTGCTTGGCCAGTTGTGGATGCGCTTCAAGTTCGCCCTTATAGCTCCGTCACTTCTCAGACTCTAGCGGATCATTTATTTATTATTATTTATTTAATGCCTATATTTAAAATGGCGAAGTTAAGGCATTTAGCCTTTTCTTACACTTTACCATTATCATAAAAATACAGAACATAATTTCTTACAAATATAAAAAGTTAACAAACAGTAATAACAATGCATATACAAGTTAATACTTAACTAAAAACTTAAAAAAAAAAAAAAAAAAAAAAAAAAAAAAAAAAAAAAAAAAAAAAAAAAAAAAAAAAAAAAAAAAAAAAAAAAAAAAAAAAAAAAAAAAAAAAAAAAAAAAAAAAAAAAAAAAAAAAAAAAAAAAAAAAAAAAAAAAAAAA
>PNEQ01089529.1:0-12346 GCA_003012365.1 Medauroidea extradentata | reverse complement strand
ATTTTTTTTCTACTTTATGTACCATTTCCCCCACCAACATTTCCATTAGCCAATAGGAAGGAGTCCATTTTTCACTCTTATTAACCAATGAATTACGAATTTCGTTACACCCAGGTTCGAATCCCAGGAAGGTACAAATTTCTTCAGTAGGTTTTCTCAGGCTTCTCCAATTAATTCCACCTTATTTGAGAATGAAGTGCCCTCCCCCTTATGGGCTTGGGACCATCAAAACCCTGTGTTCAAAACTTTCACAGAGCTCTGGCGGGGTTACACCCCATTCTCTAATTCACTTTCAGTTATTCATCGCGGTGTATGAACTGTACATCTCTTTACTTGTAGGTATTCTTTAACGAAACTGGTGTTAATGTCACTTGTACATGGGATGAATATCAATCAACACACACATATTCTCTAGTGTGTAGGGGGGGAAAACAACGTAGAAAAGTCTTGAGGAAACGCCGAAAGAAATAATTGTAAAACGACAGAAGTTTGGTGAAAGCATATGGCACATTGCATAAAGAATACAGCACTACCTGGCAAGAAAATAATGCCTCTTGCACGGTCTCCGGTGTGCTGCGAAGTAAAAACAGTGATGAATATCATCAACACACATATTATGTAGTGTGTAGAGGGGGGAAAACAACGCAGAAAAGTCTTGAGGAAACGCCGAAAGAAATAATTGTAAAACAACAGAAGTATGGTGAAAGCATATAGCACATTGCATAGAGTACAGAACTACCTGACAAGAAAACTATGCCTCTTGCACGGTCTCCGGTGTGCTGAGAAAAAAATTGTGGTAAATCAATAACTATAGTTCAACATATCCATGCGGTACGGTGTGTACCCCGTCTTCCAGTATCTGACGCTTGTCGTCTGTTGATGTAAAGGCCAATTTGTTCATACATTCCGAAAAAAGTGTATGCTTGTGTGACCGAATGCTGCATGTGTTCACTCTGAGCGTGCAGTGTTGTTGTAGCACATTAATGAAATCTTCAAATTTAATTTAATTTTTTACAACACTCTTCTGTATGCCTTTGGCTTTCTTCGTTACCTTACCACTACACTTGAAGGCATACAGTTTCGCACGGAGGCCCACGAAGTCGGTCATAATGTCGGCTCCTGCCTCATCCTTGAATTTTCCTACTACTTTCTTGTTCTTTGTCGAGTAGCAAGGATGGTCGACGGGGTAGCCACTGGTGTCGAACTCTTCTGTAAATTTTGCATCTGTGTACAAGTCCTGGTAAAAATCTTCAGTTCTCACTTCATACACGAAGCTGTCAGTGTCCATGTATAAGAGTTCAACGTCGTCACCGTACCACGTCTTCATTATATCGTAATGGAACCTGTACATTAGAGTTTTAGATAAGTCCAGTACCGCGAACCCTGCATATATAGGTCTGTCCAAGAGAAGTGTTTCGTGCCGCAAGTGTACTAGTGACAAATTTTCACTGTATATTGTTCTGTCAATGAATGTTGGTTTTGCCACTAGTTTCTTTATTCTCTTCTCGCTACACACCAGCTCCATTTTTTGCCGTTTTCTCTTATTTTCTAACAATTTTCCGAAACTTGCATTGTTGGCTAATTTAAAAAATTCTTTTTCAAAATCATTGCTTGCCGCCTGTCTTTTTGCAGTGTTGACGTCGATGAAGGGCTGCATCCATGCGGACTGGTCAAACTGGAGCACCCTGTGTATTTTCTTGAGCGTCAGCCCGTGTTCCAGCGCCTGCTTCAGGTTCCTGTAGTGAACGACATAGTGTTTGAGCCGGCGGACGCTGGCAGAAATGGCAGGTCTTTATGTTGTTCATGCAGGGTCGCGGGGTACTCGACATCCACCACCAAAATGTAACCCCTCGCAGCATCGTCTGGGACGGACAAGACTTCGATGTTGGTGTCCACCTACTCGAAGTTACATTTTGGTAGGGGCAGAGACATGGTCCAACCATAAAGATTGTTGGCGTCCAAGTATTGCAAGTATGTGGGCGGCTTGCTAGAGTCATACGAGCTGGGATCTTACACATTGTTGGCAGTTGCATGTCGCTTGACGCACTGTGCTACGCCACCCCGGATCCCTTCCTCGACGAACATGTGCATGTCGTAGTCGGTTAGCAGTTCCAACTCGACGCCAGTCATTTTCAACATGGCGTCGAAAGTAAAACCCAGGGCGCTGACGTAGTGTGCACAATCCAGCCCGTATGTGGTTAAGCACAAGTCTCTGAAATTTTCAAACACATCTGACAAAATAAGTACATCTGTCTTAAGGTACAGGTTTGAGTAGTCTCCCAGCGTAGAACACCCAAATTTTTCCCACACTGCCTGGGCATGGCTGTAATCTTCTTCGCTGATGTCACAGTCGGTAAGCCTGTTGTAGAATGCCGTTTTTGTAGGCAGGCAGGTTTCATCCAGCTTGGACATGTCATCGGCGTAATCATAAGGAAAAACTCATTTCCGTGTGACAAGTGACAGTTGGTCTTTGTCGAAAAATTTCTCGGTGTTGACGAATTTTGATTGAGGTAGGTACTCGGCCAGTGAAGCAAGACTGCGTGCCATGAACCGGAATGTGTCTACAAACTGGATGGAGAAACGGTCGCCCAGCTGCTTGGAGAACGTAATCATTTTTTCGCTTGTATGCGGAATAATAAAAATATCGTTGTTGTCATACCCCAGCTGCCTTACGATGAAGTTTTCGTCGTAACCCAGGTTGTGAAAAAAGACAACGAGTTTCTTCGGGCGTCGACGAAGCAGGTTGCAGCTGGTACATACAGCTCCGATATACTTGCCGCTGAAGTGGTCGTGGTCTCTGGCTTTGTAGTTGTCGGCAGTGAATGTAGAAGTACAGTAGCAACACCGTGTCGCACGTACATGTGCATGCTGTTCTGCAGGTGTCAGAGGTAACATTGGTTTGGAGGTAGCGTAAATGTCCTTGACTTGATTTCCAATGCTTACTATCTCAGCCATAAATTTCTCCTCTGCGTCCTGACCACTATAAATAATTGGTGTTTGTGGCAGCATAGATGTTAGTGTCGCTGGAATCACGTCGTTGTCCCCCTGTACATATATACAGTAACTGAACGCCTCATGTTTTTGGTAGGCGTAAGTGTACGACGTGGTAGGGTCAGGTTCGCAGGTACTGACAGGTTTCAGAATAGCCTCAAAGTCCGCGTACACGACGATAGGTAGATTGCTCGCGTAATGGTAATTTTTGAATTTTAACACGGGTGGTTTCCCGTCAGGTCCTGGCTGCGGCATCTCAATACGTGTGGGTGCATGCTTGTAACAGTGTTTCATGTGTTCTTGTAAGCATTCCTGTCCCGACAGTCCCGATTTTCTTTGCCGGTCATCAAAGTACGTGAAACATCGTTTGCAAATGTGGAGGGTGTTGTGATGAGTAGTCAGCTGGGAACGTACCAACCGGGAAAAGTTCTTAACGTAGCAGTAGTGAGCATTTTCTTCAGTGGTGAGGAGCAGAAGGTCAAAATGATTAAGTTTCTCTTCTACTGATACACGTACAGGAATGATCTTGTCCTCTGCATTTAGGGAATACACATTAACAGATATGCCCTTGTTTTTCCGCTCAAAAATCTTAATTTGGTGAAGTGGAGTGGGGAACTTAAGCCCTGAGAAATCAAATTTCAAATCAAGGTTAACGTATCGCTGGTTAATGCGCTGGGGATTTTCCCCTTCAATGTATTTTGCAAGAATAGAATATTTGAAACACATGTGATCATCATAGTTTTGTGGGTTGATGATGGCGACTTTACCCTTAATAGACTGAGGCAGTTGTATGTACGAGGAGACGCGGAGGGGTCCAGTGTGTTGACACGCAGCTGCAGGTGGTTCACAGATGACAAACCCCACCCTGACCCACGCTCCTTATATATTTCTTCCTCGTGACAAATTTTGGCTATACTTTCAGCCACAATGGATGCCACGTCCTAAGGTTCGTACAAAGCCACGTTTTGCGTCTTGAAGGCTCGCTTGTCTGTGCCTTCGTCGAGTGGACCTGGTTCCGTGTAGTCGCACTCGAGCCAAATATTAAATTTTATAGGCCCGTGTTCGCGAATTTCCTCGGTAACTTGTCTTACTAAATTCTCTTTTATTGACGTCAAATAGTTACAAATATCTTTAGCTACTCCTGATTTGTTTTCGCTAACGTATGTTTTTAAATTTTTCCTGAAGGCGGTTTCTGCCTCAACAAAACCATAGGTATTAGGTGCACCTGCACCTGCCACAATTACAGGGCGACCTGCCGAAGTTGAGGGCTGGGGGTCTGTCACGGTGGCAACAGATGGAGGTGTCACACGTTGCCTCTTTGCAGGCGGCTCACATGTTCCCGTGCACCTTTTAATGTGTCTGTGCAAGTTGTCTTTACGTAAAAATTCCTTCAGACATTGAGGACATGTGTGTTGTGTCCGCTGGGGGTTGAAAATGCATTCGGAGGTCTCGTGGCGTCGGGCATTACGGCTTTCAGTAAAATTACTGCCGCAGAACTTACAGCGAAAGCTAGCAGGCTGGGCAACTGTACCAGTGCAAGTGCGTAAATGGCGGGCCAAATTATCCTTGCGGGGAATCTGCTTCCCGCATCGCTCACTCTGCTGCTGGACATTGTTTGGATTTTGAGCACAAGTTAATTCGTGGCGGAGCATGTTGCATTTGGCAGTAAAACGGGTGTTGCAGTACATGCATGAAAAAGTAGCTGGACTTACTCCGTTGGCCTGGCGGAGAGTTGAAGCTGTTGTGGCTGGTTGGAGTGCAGGGGCAGTTAAGGCCAGCAGGAGCCCCGCTTCTGAACCTTGGACTGTAGGCACGACGCGAGAAGTCATGGCGTCACGCTGCATAACGTCAGACTGCAACATAAAAAATGTCATTATTTCAAACAAATTGCTGAAAAAAGAGGACAAGCATTTTGTAAACCTATATACATATACATCCAGCAAATTCATACACAATCACCCACACACATACATTCGCACACCAACTGATTAAGTTCAAACTCGACCTCGCGCACACATCAGATGAGCAAGTTAATACTCGTTCACTCATACGTACGCATACACATTCGTACAAATACACATACAGTAACACAGTCAGAGCAATTTCAAACTCGACCTCACACATACGTACATGCATTCACACATACAGTAACACAGTAAGAGCAGGTTCAAACTCGGCCTTAAACACACCAGATGAGCAAGTTAACACCCGTTCATTCATACATGTATTCACACAAATACACCAACACGGACAGCATTGCAAGTTCAATCTCGATCTCACAGTCATGCCAGATGAGCAAGTTAATACTCGATCACATATACACATATAATACATGCGTGTATTAGCTATGTACATGCGGTCTAAGGTCAGAGAAAAAAATTTTGTAGCTGTTGAAAACTCAGCTGTAATACACGTGTGATAACTCACCAAAAGAGTTGACGAAGTTGGAATTAACTCGGGACCGTAGACTCCATGACGATGGAACCCTGGACGTCGACGGACCCCTGGCTCGTCCCACGAAGGCTCGCTGTGACATACAGGAACGATATGATTAAACTAAGGTAATTGTGATTACAAGCACTAAAGGAAAAAACTATGTAATTATTTTTCACTTACCGGAAGTAGAAAATAGAGAGTGCAGTACCCAGGAAGGCAGAAGGCTCGACAGTTTTCTCTCTACGGAGCTCGACGAAACCGGAACTCGACGCAGAGAAGAGGAACTGGAGACTTGAAACATACAAGTACATAATGAAATACTGTATATGTACATCATAATCTACGAGTAAAACCGTAACAAGTTGCACGTACAGGAAATCACAGCAGGAACTGAAGGCTCTACAGTTGCCTGTCCACGGAGATCGACGAAAATCTGTTCTCGACGTGGGCGAAGTTAACTGGAGACTATAAAAAGAAATAATTTTTACGTGTCCTTTAAACTCTCACATAACACATATTACATGATTTTAGACTTAGTAATGTAAATGTTTATGACAGCAATAAAAAAATTTAATTTTTGATTACTGTTTGTTAAGGTTCCTCCCTAAATAGACTACATTTGAGTGCTGACATACAGTAATTTAAAAGTATTACTGTCCTACGTGGTTCAGTTATTGTTTCGGGTATGAATCTCTCGTATTATATTCTCAGTTTGTGAAAAAAAAGAGACACTGTTAGTGACATTTCTCTAAAAGGGGGAAAGCTGAATAGATATAAATAGCACCGTGTTTATAAATACTGATGAACGTAACACTGTTTTGGAAATTAAATAGTGCAACATGTTTCAAGTATTTCACTGTCTGTACGGAAATACAAATGCATGTATTTTAGTACTCGTGTTTATATAATGAACTAGAAACGCACGAAAATGTATACAAAAGTAGTTTTATTACGATTAACAAGCCGCACATGTGATGAAGGCTAGTGTAGCGACAGTTACATAACAGACTCTCAGCTGGGACCTTATCATCACGTACGTGTGACGCAGCAGTCACGCACATGCCGCATATCTAGACAAGGACGTACAGCAAGGCCGAGTGTGCTTTCTGACCGACGTTACAGCTCCGCTCGTCGCGGAGAAAAAATATAACTTACCTTAATAAATAGAGCAGAATTGAAGTACAGAAGCGCGGGTAGACTCTGGAAGACCTCGAGAACACCAGGTGACGGTGTCGCAGGAAAAAGTGAAGTGCGCTCCGTCGTGCTACCGTCTTATATAGTATAGCACATCGTGTGTATTCTACCGCGAAAAGATTGTATCCGCGGAGAAGTGTAAATTACTCCTTTATTTATCTATAAAATTATAAAATTTTAAGTAATGTAAAAAAGAAATAATTTCGTGACTTGCTAGTAAATATTTTTATTACTTATTAATTAATATTTCAAAATAAATGAATCAATAACCAATAACTATTATTAAAAAAATCCCCCCCTTCTCGTTGATCCCACTTAGTGTTTCCTTCAATTTCCCCCTCCCCTATCAGGGGACCAATCCGCTCCGCGCACGCCTTTGTGGGCGGGGCACACAGTGAAAAGGAACAGAGTGCATTTGCTCTCTCACTTCTTTATGCATTTACAGACACCCTTCTAGAGGTTAGCAATGTTAATTAAATTATGAGAACATTCTGCTTCCTTGGTTCGCACGTGTCTAGATAGAGAGAGTAAGTACATCTTCTGTCTCTCACTACATGACCTTGCCAATTTTTCATCTCCCCTGCACGAGGATACACTGTACTTTGCAAATTCAGGCACGGTAATGAAGAGAGATGTAAAATGTATTTCCCTCTCTCTCGACTTTGCCTTGGCAATTCTCAAACACCTTTATATGAGGCTAGGTTTTTTCATACCCTCACTATTCCCCGCCTCTACATACCAGCCTCCCGACTGCTCAGGTGATATTGTAGCAGCAGCCGAGAGGACAAAGTCCAAATCCAGTCGCAGGTAGAATAAAATATGTACCGTGTACACTCTGTTCTCAACACAGACATCCCTATGTTTCATTATTAAAATTTGATTATGTGTATTTTATATAAAATTATAACTCACCAATCAATTTTCAAAAAAGATACAATTTATTACAGACTAAAATTACATATATTTGTGAACTAAACATTCTATACATCAGTAATATATTTCAGCATTGATTCATATACATGAATTACTAGTCTTTGTATTTCTAGTTGGCTTTGCAAACCTGATATTTTTTTGGTCACTGCATCTGGAACACTGACGTCTGTTGTCGTGGGGCGTCGCAGCTTAACGTGGTCTGGGTTCGCTGCTCGGTTCGCGCACTGTATCTTCTTTCGATCTAGTAGAGCAGGCAGTGACATGACTTTGATACGGTTTTCGGTGTTTGAGGGTCTGGGTAGCAGCTTCACACGATGATTGAGGCAAATAGTCTATTGATGGATGATCTCCATACGATTCAACGCAGTCCGGAGCATGTATTTCTGTGCTTGTGAAGGCTTGTGGTGGATAATCGATGTTTTCATCTTGATTTGTAGCAAATTGGATCACTTGATCCACGGTAGCTGGAAGTGACGTATCACGTCTCATGTAGTGTACCACACAGTTTCCTGGCATACACCACGTAATTTGTTGTTGAGTCAGTTCGTATGATGTTGGAAACGAAGAAAATAACCAATGTTCGTTTCCGTCACACTCTTCCTCGTACGTACGCAGAAAACCAGAGTCCCAGAACAAATACGAGATGCGTCCATCTCCAGGACTGACACTTACATATGTATTTAACGGGTGAAATGGAGTCATCTTGTTCGCTCGACTTCTCGTCTTCGACTGAATATTTTCTGATTCCCGGATATTTATATACTCGACTACTGATGACGTCATTATTCCCGCAATTGCGCAAAGCCATGTAAAATGCGTTCGATCCTACGACCCATGCATCTGCATTGACACGTAGCGTCTTCCGAGTCGGAATAACATGGGTTCGTGTCAGAGAAACTTGTTCTGGGTGGGAAACAGTGGGCGATGCAATCACTATAACGATACCGGTGGTACTATTTTCTTGCGCCATATTGTGCAATAATATATACAGAATGTATTTATTCGCTTAGTATAGAGTTACAACAACCCCATTCATACAATAACTGCGAATTTTTCGCTGCATTTACAAATTTACGATCAAACTTGCTCGCTAGTTTTCGCAGTGACGGACATCCGTATTCCTCCTGCACGTCTACTATTCCCAAGTCTTTTATACACAATTTGCTTAAATTATTTTTCTATTCTAATCCCGCTACGTATACAGTCTTGACGTCTTTATTCAGTAGTGCGGCGATTTCATCCGAAGCTTTCTCATACGGTATTTCTCCATCGTTCCAGTCAAGATCGTGAAAGTGTTTGGTAAGCCATGTGTTTGTTTTTTTGCTCTTCTCGTCCAGGAGTTTCCACGGGTACGGGGGACGGAAGGTTTGGGTTCGAGTCTCGCCACCATCTTCATAAGTCACTTCGATTTCTTTAATCACGAATCCGTTTTGGCTCTGGAAACCTTGTATATTACAGTACATTATGTTAGCGAATGTTCCATGCTTTGAACACTATGTATTTATATGTTCCTAGTGACTAATTTTACCAAGCCCGAGAAACAGTCGTAGTTCACTATTCTATCCTGTATAATAAGGCAGTAAGCAGCAGGGTTTTGTGGGACATTTTCCTTACAAATAATTTCAATCCTGCAATCAACCGTACTGTTTTGAACTCGCTCGTTTTGTTTCGACGTGTCAAAAACCAACAAAGGTGCTATCTCGATATTTTTCAGGTGACAGTATCGGACATGAGTCTCGCCCGTAGTATGCTGTTTGAAACTAAGAATACAAATAGTATGGAAGCATGTATCCTTCCTGGTCAAACGATGCATTCAAGTCAACAAATGGGTAACTTTCGCTGTTCAAAAATATATTTACGTTTTCCACCTTACAATGGTCGAAAGTTGATTTATCAGCTTTAATTTGGTGTTGTTTGTCCGTCTGAAATGCGAGTATGACATAATGTGGTTTTTCAGTGCTCGATGAAGTTTTTACGACCCAGTGATTATGTCTGTTTGTGACGAGACTCCAGCTTCTGAATGCAATATCGATAACTTTATCTTTCTTGACGTAATTAAGGAGCCTGACCCTCTCGCGTGTGCTGGGTGTAACATATGGGACGAACCAGTCTAATGCAGTTACTGTCACTGCAGCTGGTTCTGGAATGTCACCATCCCCTAAAACAGCATCGACGTGGGATGTAGCCAACATCAGGACAAGTTCTTGTCTTGCCCCTATAATTATTTTCTTATAGTCCTCAGCGAATCCAAGCAACATGGAGAGCGGAATGCAAACTTCGAATTTTCCATTTTCGTATACAGATACTATAGTTATCGCCTAGACCCCAACCGGTTATTTCGACTGAGGCATGATTGTTGGGTGTAAGTGAGAGGTAGTTTTTTATCGTGGCAGTTATGCCAACGTCCCTCGTTTCATCGATAGCCACGCCGTTAAACTCGTAAATAATATGCTCAAACAGGTGAAGTATACCATTGCGAACAAACTTTGTGGTAGTAGGGTGAGTCCCGTCGGCCTTGGTAAGCGAGCCACGTACACGCAAAAATGATTGGCAAGGAAAAATGTAGATATCCTGGCGTTGTACTGGAATGCGAACTTCTCTCCCGGGCGCGAACGGGGCCCCCAGATACGGTTGGTAGCAATGGAATTCTTGTTTTTCAATTTGGTCGTCAAATTCAGCTCGTCGTGCTACGTCGAGAATGTCGTCTGCCATTGCGATTCACTTTGTAGCCTTGCGCACGGAGAAACTTGATGTTAGTAGCTGTTAGCGCACCGACGGTTCCTTGGTTCGATGGATCGCTTACCTATATTAACTTTTCTTGCGAACTTTAGGCCCATCTTTTCAAATGTAGTCGTAGAGTGATTTCTTCGTTTCTGAAATTTATTAGTTTGTCATTTTTGTCAACCACTGACACAGTAACTTCTTGAACGCTCTTTGCTACGACCGGAATATAAATGATACTTTGGGGTACTTCCACGATTTTATATCCAGGTCCAACGACAGGCGAAAACTCGTATATCGAGCTGCTAGGTTTTCCGTTCACGTAGCTGCTACCTGCCAAATTACAATTTATACGTATCACATTTACTGCTATAATGTTGACTGGTTGCGAAGACATGTGTGTTTGTCCTGCTTCGTATACTCTGGGTTCGAATCCCAGCATTGTGCCAATAGTATCCTGTTTTGTAAAGTCTATATTTTCACTGCAGGATATTTCAGCCTTCAAGGTGTTTGGATTTCCGCCCAGTTCGAAAGCTACGTCTGCCGGTAGAGACTTCTTGATGAAATTAGCTATGTCTCCTAATTCGTAAGCTCCGGTAGGAATGTTGATTTCCCTCGTTTCAGATGTTCCTTTTGGTAGATAATGGAAAAATGAATTTTTATTTTGTTCGATATTAGCCACGGAATTGTAAGTTTGGAAATCAGCGAGACCGATGCTCCAGTCTCCTTCTTCTAGTTCCAGAAATGGGTAAAATGTAGCTCTCAGTTCAGAGGTATTACCACTCATAATGATTGACACAGACATACTGACGAAAAGTACTAGGCGCGCTACCTGTTTTATATATTAAGCTAAATTCGCTTTTTATTATTTTTTGCTAGGTATGAAAGACACAAATGTCCGCAGTTCCATGAGTTTTGTGATTGCTCTGTAAGTCAGTTAAATATTTTTAAGGTACTTGCGCAGTTCGGGCAGTGGTTGCAAATTGCCGAAACTGTCGTAATATTCAGCTCTTCTCCCACACTTTCTGTAAGCTACCCAGTGTGTGCCGGGGCCATCTGAAGTATCCTGGTTTATTATACCACATTCTTTTTGTTTGGGTTATGAAGGTAGTTTATCACGCATGTGCACTCCTCTAAAGTTTGGTATTTTTAGTTTGCGTGCGTAAACTTCTATGTCAATGTTCGTGAGTAGTCGTCTAGGCAGGGACCTTAAGATCTTTTCGCGCGACGCTTTTTCATTTTCTTCTTCTTTCCTGCACCTCCGCCGTGGTACGGACAACGAATGAACAAACCTAGTCCGTTTTTTTTACCCATAGCAATTGCTTCTAGTTTACGGTTGTGACGAGTGTTTTCATCTAACTGTTTACGGTCATTAGAAGCTCTCTTCGCCGCACTAACAATGTTCGTTACTGCACCTGCAATACCGGCCAGGGCTCCTATAGCAGGAATTAGTGCGGGCAGGAAGCCTCCAGTCTTCGTACCCCGCTTTTTTCTTGGTGTGCGATTTTTTCTCTTGGAACTTGTTTTACGTGCTTTTTTTTGACTGGATGCAAACCCATACGTAATTTAACCTTTGCTTTCATTATGTTGGAGACACCCTAGGCTGCTATTTTTTCTCCGATACCTGTGCCTGGCACTTTACGTATTTCGTCGGCCCTGTATGCTAGTAACTTATCGGCCTCGTGCCTAGATTCTAAATCTTTGTGTTGGTCGTAAGCTACGTCGTGCCACTTGCAAGCTTCATCAAATGCGTTTATACCACTGTCACCACGCGTTAACCTCTTCTTTAACTTTGTTCATGGTACACAAAACTTGTATCCAGGAATATGTAGCTCGACTGGTAGACTATTGATAAGGGAGTCGACGATACCATGACCCGATTTTTCTGTCTTCACTCTAAGAGACATAGGAGTAAACTGAGCTATAAACGTATAAATATCCTTCTTTTATTCATTTTTGATTCAGTATCATGGAGATAATCAAACAGAAAGTTACTCTTCCTGTGCATGCGACAGAAGCTGATGAAACAACCCATGAATCACGCCATGGTATTCTACTGCCAAACACGATC